>JANRGW010036299.1:0-32386 GCA_024733675.1 Psilopsiagon aymara | reverse complement strand
TGTCCTCCTGTACTTAGCACTAGTGAGGCTGCATCTCGAATCCTGTGTTCAGTTCTGGGCCCCTCGCTACAAGAGAGTCATTGAGGTGCTGGAGTGTGTCCAGAGAAGGGCAACAAAGCTGGTGAAGGATCTAAAGCACAAGTCTTATGATAAATGGCTGAGGTCTGCTGAAGTTGTTTAGTCTGGAGAAAAGGAGGGTCAGGGGCACCTTATCACTTTTCTCCAACTTCCTGAAAGGAGGCTGTAGTGCGGTGGGTGTCAGTCTCTTCTCCCAAGTAGCAAGTGGTAGGACAAGAGGAAGTGGCCTCAAGTTGTACCAGGAGAGGTTTAGGTTGCATATTAGAAAAAATTTCTTCACTGAAAGGGTTGTCAAGCCGTGGATCAGCTTTCTCAGGGATGTGATTGTGGTGCCGTATCTGGAGGTATTTAAAAGATGTGTAGGCTTGGGGACATGGTTAGCAGTGGATTTGGAAGTGCTGGGTTAATGGTTGGACTCAATGATCTCACAGCTCTTTTCCAACCTAAACAATTCTGTGATTCTAATTCTTAAGAGGTACACTGCTTGCACATGCTATTCAAGTTAACAGTTTTAAGGATTCTGAAACTTGGTCTGTGCTACTTATAGTATATTTCCTTGTCTCTGATAGGAATCCATTTGTTCCTTAAATGATAACATGGTTTCTTCTTGGTATGCTACAGCAAGAAACCATGTGTTATGGATTCTTAGCCAGAAATCTTACAAATCTAAAGTTAAAGAGCACCTCCTTGAGGGAGAAGTAATTACTCTTAGCTGTGCTATGCTTTACTTTCTGACCATAACAGTGCAGAATTACCCATTTTTCCTGTTAGTTTTGATGGTAGATTGGCAGTCTTACGTTGCTGGTTTAGGGCAAAATGGTGAAAGTGATTCCTATTCCTGTTTTGCTGTCTTGGGCAGTGCTTTCCACCACCAGATAACTTAAGACTGTAAGCATTGCTGGTAGAAGCCATCTTGCTGTATGTTTGTGAATAGCGTGAGACCTGGGAATGATAAGTTTTACTGACCTCTTAAAGAGGATTAAAGGTGGGAATAATATTTTTCTTTTCGTTCAGTTGCCTCTTGCAGGAAATGTTTTGAAATGCACGGATTACAGCTGAGAGCTATATGAAAAGCAGCCACTAGGTGGTAGAGCATTTCAAGGGTGACGTGGGCTTTGAAAATTGATGAAGAAGCGTTCTTGGGGCTGAAGCTCTGGCTTTTCTAATCTGTGCCTTTTTTGCAATTAGTTTTTGATGGATTATTCACTGATATGATGCTTCCAAACAAACGTAGACATCTGTTCTCAAAGCTTTCATCAAAATAGTCATCAGTTAAATATAAAAGTGTTTGTTAATAAGGTGAAAGGGCTTCAAAGGGAAATATTTTGATGCATTTTAGTGGTACTCAGCAATGATTGTAAGAGTTCCCTCAAAGTTTTAGAAATATCATCTAGTGTGTGTACTAAAATTATTGCATGTACATTTATAATTGGTAGAGTAGCTTTAGAAAACAAAATTGAGAAACCTTGACACATTTGGTTCCTCAATAAAAGAGAAGTAGTTTTTATAACACATCTAAATAAGTGGAGACCTAATGCTTGAACAGAATGATCAGAACTTTTCCTAAGCTTAAGCTATAATTGTTATAATTCTTTGAGAGTAGGAGAGAAATTAAAATTTGAGGTGAGACACATTTTAAATGTTGGGAATTATGCCTTAAATGCCACAAATAACAAATGTTACTTAAGTCTTTTTGAACTTCAGTATGTTTATTTGCAGACAAAGCTTATTGGAGCTGTTAGATACCTTTGTACACTCCAGTCTTTTTGTTATGGCAAGCAAACTGCTCTAGTTCTCAAGACAATTAAGAAGGACATTTATGTGGTATTATATAAAACTGTAATATACCTTAATGTATTTTACAGACTTCTCCTTGTAGGAGGCTGTGAAACACATGAGGAGGAAGTATCTAAAGCAACTGGATGTGGCATATCTGCTTGGAGAGTTCTGTCAGGCTCTCCCCATTATAAAGAGGTCACTAGTTATGAAGATGATATTAGAACAGTAAGTATGTTTCCTTATTCTTCTGGATGAATATTTTTACTGGCAGAATTATTTAAGGAGCAGTTTAATGCAAATATTTTTTGAAAGAAGACTTTAATACAATATTTTGCTATTTTTGTAAGCTGTGGTGTGTACTTCTAGTAAGTTACCTCTTCCCCCACCAATGTCTCTGGTTTTGATTTTTTTTTTGCAAGTATGATTTGAACTTTTCAGTTCTTGATTATCACTTGTGGTTTAAAAAACCAACCAAACAAGTGAAACAACCAAACAAGAGAAAACAAACAAAAAAAAAAAGTACCATAGAAATATACAAATTGTTAGTTGTTTATTGAAATACGTTACATGTCTTTGTTGGAAGAAGTTCCAGTTATTTTTGTCTTTTTATTACTTCATAACAAAAGGCAGCACACCACAAATCATAGAATTATAGAATAGTTTGGGTTGGAAAGGACCTTAAGGTCATCTCGTTCCAACCCCACTGTCATGGGCAGGGACACCTCACCTTAGACCATGTTGCCCAAGGGTCTGTCCAACCTGGCATGTTTCAGTTGAAGTCTGACTCTCAATTTTTTTTGTTTCTAGTAGAAGTAAATGTTTGATTTGGTGACAACTATATGTACTGAAATCAACTTAAAGTATACAAGTATAATACTCCAGTATTTACTCATATAGCTATTTTTCAGTTTTAAAAGCAAGTTGTTAATTTTATTGCAAATGGGTAGTGCTTTTTCATGGCGTGATGCATACCTAGCAAAATGGGCAAAGTTATGCAAACTGGGTTTTATTATCCATGCATTATTTTGAAGTTTGCAGTCTTTCGGAAGTTTAAAGAATCTTTTGGAGTTGTTTTAGTATTTTAGATATGGCTCAGTTTTTTGGTGCGTGAAACAATGTATGAGATTGTCTTTCATTGTATGATATATTTTTGTTCTTACAGACGCAGAGAAGAGGATTATTAAGGATTATGAATTTAAGATTTTACAGCAGGCGGGGAACAGAACAGGTATTAAGGTCTAGGTCTACCTCAGAAATGTCTTTTAATGTCTCATAATTATCTGTTAATGACTGCCTGAGACACTGATTGAAAGTGGTTTTTAATTTATGCGAATGAGAATTAACATTTCTATAAAAATATAAGAAATTAATAAGCTTTAAGCATTGAATGGAGTAGCTTGCTATTTATTTGAGTTTTTTAAAAATCCAGTTATTCTGCTGAAGCTTGAATCAGAGGTTTTCAGCATACTGACAGGAACAGGTCTAGAGGCGTAGAGTTTGATATTAACTGTAAACTGTTAGTAAAGGAGGAAGGGGTAAAAAGCCACCTAATTATTTGTTAATGAATGTAATGATCATAGCATGTTATATATTTCATAAGAAAAGAATCGATTGTGGTGATGTTTCTCAAATGCACACCAGATAGATAAATATGAAGACCAAAGCCCAACTTTTTGCACTACCCCACTCCCACTATAAACCAAACAAAAACACCCTTGACTTACAGCCCAAAATTGTCCTACAATATAGGGAAGAAGAAAATGAGTGGACTCAAACTAAGCCTTCATGGCTTAAACAGGGCAGACAGAATTGATTTGTGCAGTCTGTTATGTGATACTATGGAAACATTTTGCTAAGTAGCTTCAAGGGTTTATCATTGGTCAAACTTCTGTGACCAAGATGTGTGTGAACCTAATGAAACTGCTGATCAGAATGAAATTTATTCAGCGAACCCTGGATATGGGCCTTGTATTCTCCTCTTTTCTGGATTAGTGAGTGGTAAATCTTGAGTGTCATGCTGATGTGTAGGTGTGCAAGGCTTTCCACACAGTGCTTGTGGCTTTCTTCTACATGCCTCAGGAGCTACGCATGCAGTACTCGAGGACCACTTCCTATCCTATCTCTTGTCTACTAGTTGTGTGTAGCCTTTTTAGATTCTCTTTTTTTATCCTTCTTTTCCTCCTCATAAACAATTTGTTCCCCCCCCCCCCGCCTTTTTGTTTTTTTTTTTTTTTTTTTTTTTTTTTTTTTTTTTGGTTGGTCTACAATAGAAAAGAATGAAGATCTGTCTATCATCTTAACCATGTCCTCTTGAGAGGGAAAAAATGCTGGTCTGAAGTTACATGGACTTTGGAAGTGACCTTAATAGATTTTTGGGATGTTTCGGTGACTGATTAGAAGAAGAAATTGCATACCTGATTGGAAGGGGAAAACAAATCTTTCCGAATCCCTCTCTCAGGGGTGGAATGGGGAGAGAGTTTATTTTCTTCACAGAAAATACAAAAGAGAAGGCTGAAGTAAACATTTTGCACTGGAAATAAAGTCTAGTACTGAGGGTAGTTGTATTATAGCTTCTTTCTACTTGCCAGTACTAAATTTACAAAGAAGAGCAGAGATTGTTAATCATCCTTGTGTGTTTTAATCCAGTTTCAGAGGTTATGGTTTCAATGTGTGAGGTAGAGTTTATATTCTTAGTGGGAAATTGGCAACGGTGTTAAGGTATGACAGACACAGCTGCTAGAGGACTTGTATGTTAGAACTAGCTATATTGAGTTTTGATTCTTAGTGTTGCTAACTTAAATGACACTTCTAAAATGTGAAGTGCCAGCCTGCTCAGGTTTTCAGTATCTTGTTCTGTAGTTCTCTTAAATTGACAGGCTGTTTACTGAGGCAGCATTGCCTGCTTTGCCAAAACACTGATGAATATCTATGCATAACGCTACTGGGGTGGTAAATTTGAATGCGTTAATGGCCACCCAAATTCAAGATTTAGCAGAAAGAGAATTATTACAGACAACTGCGTAAATGTTTAACTCTTTTAAAGATCTGTTTTGTGTAGTATTGATCATTTATCTGAATGGGTTATATTTTTTAGCTTCACATTTCTAAGTCCTTTAACAGTCTATTGTTCTTTGTCCTTTGTGCATGCAAATTGATTTGTCAAGAGGGAATTACCATTAGAAGGCATGTAAAATTCCTTGGCAAACTACAATAGAGATTGCAGTTCTCTAGCTGCTTAACACTATAATCAGAGAATACTTTAGAAAATTTTCTAATATAAGTAATTCTTAATTGGCTTTTTAAAAAGCCTTAGTAATGCTCTCCTTTTCAATTAAAAACACTTTTTAAGCTTGGATTTGAGTAGTGCTTTCCATAGCTGTGAGCAGATTGCTTAATAGTAATTGTTTCTATAGCATAGCTAGAACTTAAAACAACCTAAGAAATAAAATTAATAACCCCCCCAAACGTAAACAAACAAACAAATGCTGAAAGAATGTTGCCTTCAAATATTACCTACCAGTAATGTTCTTTTGAAATGCTGTTTAAACTTCTTATGGATGTCTAGTGACCTTTCTGTACTTCATTTTGTGTTGGAGTATTTACCAAAAAGGGAGGGGCTGGCTTAAAAACTGATCAGCTGCAGACTTAGACAGTTCTTACATTACTGTATAAGAAGTTTTGAAAAGCAAACTGCGCTAGCAGAAGTGGGTTTTAATAAATAATAAAATTATTGGGAATCTACATTCTGCTGTCTTTCAGTGAAGACTAGGCTCTCTGAGAACCTAATGGTCTTTCTGAAGACATAGAAGTTGAGTTGTGTTGAGGAGAGTAAATAGAAGTTGTTTTTTCAGAAATTGTTATGCCTTGCCAGTGGCACTAAGTTTGACTTCAAAATATGAGTGTGTATTTAGAGGCTCTTGTCTTGTGAAACAGTGTATAGATCCAGTTGTACTTGTGTGGGAGTTCATGAATCCTTAAGGAAATATTTTGTTAGAAGTACATTTTGCCTCTGAAGATATTCAGATCTGAAGGAAAACTTAAATCCAGGAGAATTTTTATAGTCTTCACCAAGTTTACTTACAGATGTTGAATTATTTCATCTACGGGAACTTACTCTGCTACTATATTGTTGTTTTAGTCTACTATTACCCAAAAGATTCTTGAATTCCATGGCCTGAAATGAACAATTTGCTTCTCCAAGATCTCTTCATCTGTGTATCTTTTATTTCCTGCTCCCTCCTGTCCCCCCGCCTCTTTCTTTCGATTGTAATGGTGTTCACCCGAAAGTTTACTCCCAGTGAAGAAGAGCTGTACTAAGCTGTGATTTGGTAACAGTCTTCCCTGGGTGGACCTGAGAGGCAGGGCATTAGAAAACTGAGGCTGCTGAGTGTTTTCTCTGAACAAAGATCAACCTGCAGATTTTCTTTCAAGTAGCTCTGTATTGCTGTCTGCAGTGTTCTCCTAGGAATGCCACACTTACAAATTTTATTTCCTGTATAACAATGCGTTACAGAAGTTCACATTTCTACAGAAAGCTATCATAACATTATTCTACCATATATATAACATAACTATATATACCATAGCGTACATATAACTACCATAGCATCATTCATGTTATGGTAGTTTTCTGCCTTAATACAGGTTGATTTTACTCTTCATGTTCCAGTTGATATTTTACCTGTATTCTGACTTCCACCATAGGTGATGTTTGATTTTAAACATGTTAAATTTTCAGGATGTAATACTGTACGTTTCCTTTTCCATACTATTAAAAAAAAAAATTATTAGGGGTTTTGTGGGTTTTTCAGGGAAATCCTTTGTGTGTGGGGGGTGGTTTTTTGTTGTTTGAATCATAGAATTGTTATTTGATTAGGTGTTTTTTTGTTTTGGTTTACTTTGCTGACATAATGTTTGGCAGGATGGAGTTTTCAAGATGAATCTTTCTCCTGATGGAGCTCTTCTGGCAGCTATTCATTTCTCAGGGAAACTGACGATCTGGTCTGTTCCATCTCTCAGACAACAAGGAGAATGGGACCAAACTGATCAGGTAAGAAGGATTTAGATACTTGTGGTATGTATCTTAATCCTCTGAGGATCTATTTCCTCGAAGACGAGAGTGGCTCGGTTGACTGGAAAGATAGTATGGAGGTAAAGCAGTGAACTTCATTATGTTTTGAGCTTTGTATTTACGTTGACAGTAATCTTTCTATCTTTTAACTATAAGCCCTAATATTAAGAAAAAAGAGTCATTTGTGTTGCAGTGAGTTTTTCTGTGAGGCATTTTGAAGCCAACTGGGTAACACTGCTAGGGGTAGGTTTAAATGCTATTTTAAAATATAAGTGGTGATCAACACTCATAACTTTGTTTGGGTGATTAAACCCGAATTCTGCTAGATGTCTAAGGCAATAATCTGTTCCTCCCTCAAAATTTACCTTACCTTCTGCCAGATAATGCTCCAGGGTAGATTATTCATCAGACTGGTGTTAATAAGTCACTGCTTTCTACCGGAATTGTTTGCAAAACTTGGTAGGGGGTCTTAAGTTAGGAATTGCACAAACACTGTCAAACTTTTATGTAATTAGTGTGAGTTTAAACACTGGGATTACAAAATTAATTTGTTTGAAAATTCCGAATAACTAATACACTGTCTGGGTAAAGATAGCACTTTATTTTAGTTAGGAAAATATATCCATGTTTTGAAATTTGACAAATCTGACATGATTCTCACTAGTATGCGAAGTATTCTGGTTTTAGTCTCAATAATTTCTAGACCACTAGAAATGGAAAGGCTTTTCACTTGGAGCACCTGTTAGGTTCTAAACCTGGAAGACATGAGCTGACATTAGGTTTAACCAGAGTAACTAGTCAGACTGGTTCTTTGGTTATGAGACATATATGGCACCAATTACCACTAATATTTCCTACACAGTATTGATCAAAGATGGCTTTATTGTATGAGTGTTTTTCTTATCAGAAAGTTACTGTAGAATAAAACATTTGCTACTTAGTAATAAACAGTTGTGTTTAGGAGCATATGCTGATTAATAAATCCACATTATGTTACGATTAAATATTTGCAGTTTCTGATTCTTCTCTATAATTTCCTTTTGCAGGGTAAATCTTTGCACAGTATATTGACTCCTTTAGAAATGCCAGTGGAAAATATTTCTGCCATTTTTTGTAGACAGTTTTAAATTCTTCAGGTTTATGCATTCATATAAAACAGACAGCTTTTTCCCTACACTGTATTGAATTTCTCTGCAGCCTATGCATTTTGCAGTAGGTACTATAAGGTCTACAACAGAATGCTTCCTTGGCATTATGTACATCATGTATGGGCATAGTCTTCTATAGCGAGGAGGAGGACAAAATGAAGGAAGAAGTCTTCCTTGGGGTATTATGATAACTGTGATGTTTAAATGACGATTTGTCGGGAAAAAATTCAAAGAAAATATAGGCCAAAAAATTTGTCTCTAGGGAAGACTTAAGTCAATAAATACTTGTAGACATAATGGTATTTTTTCATCCTGAACACCACTGGTGTGCCCTTTTTGATCTGACTGCAAAAGCGAGATTTGGAAACACGGCTGTGGTATTGTGTAGCTTAAGTTTTGGTTCTTGGAGGTCAGGTAAGCAGTCAGATCTGGTTAGGCTATGTTGACTGTGAAACTATTGTGGACTGAAATGGTGTTAATTTTCTTCACAGCAGCCTGCGCTAAGTTTTGTATTTGTGACCAAAACAGTGTTGATAACACACCAGTTTTTTAGCAGCTGCTCAGTAGTTTTTACACAGCTTCAAGGCTTTCTCTGTTCCTCACTGGTGTCCCTCAGATGAGTAGTTTGGGGGTGCACAATGACCTTTTAGGGGGCACAGCCTGGACAGCTGAGCTCTGCTGACAGAAGGGATATTCCCTCCCATGCAACATGATGATCAGCAATAAAAACAGAGGAGGGGGAGGTTTTTGGTGGGTAGCCATGGCTCAGAGGCTGTTTTGCATTGTTCTCTTTGTGGGAGATGATGAGTGATTGCCTTTGCATCACTTGTTTTTATATATTTATTTATTTAATCTGTCTTTCTATTGCTTATTAAACTGTCTTTGTCTTGACTGATGACTGTTCTTGCTTTCACTCTCCTTACACTGTCCCACTGGGGAGAGTAGCAAGCAAACAGCTGGGTTGTGCTTAGCTGCTGGCTGACTTCAGCCTATTGCAGAAATGTAGTTCCAAGCTTCTTTAGGAATATATTTTTAAAAAAACCCCAAAACTAAAAATCAAAAATTCTGCTGCAGTGTTGGCAAAAGTGTTGTGCATGTACATGTGTGTAGATATGCATGTCTGTCTATACCTGTACTTTAAATGTACATTTCAGATTTTTGTGAGAATACAGATTTTGCTCAAGTGCTTATGGTGAATTGTTATATTTTTTCTTTGCTTATAAAAATAATGAATGTGAATTTTTAAGCAGCTTTCAGGAATTTATCATTTAGTGAGGGTGGTGTAAAGAAGTATTCAGTGTTTTGACTTTTTAGAAAGATTCTTGCAGGTGAAACTAGTGTCCAAGCATAATGGATATTTTCATTATGTAATTGATTTCTACTTAACCGTCACACAGTCGTAGTTATTAAATTTAAGCGGCCTCATTTAATTAGCAGACCCTTTCTACTAAAAAATTAAGTCTGAAAATCACCTTCTGCGTGACCCAAACCTGCTTCTGTTGTCTGTGGTATATAATCCACCTGTACTTCCATTGCATTGCAGTTAGGGGCAGGATTACTGTCATCTGTATTTGTGTTGTTCCCATATATTCTGTTATTACTAAAGTTGTAAAAACAACAGAGCAACAGGTTACTAATTCTAAATGTTGCAGTGCCTCATTAAATAATGCTGCTTCTCTTGCTGCACTAGTCTTGAGAGGGGCTTCATAACTATGAAAATAACCATTGTAAATCCTTACAGCATTGTAGTAGGCTTATAGTCAGAAACACTGCACAGAGCAAACAGGGGAGCTGTTTTGGAGATTCTTCATTTATGTGCTTGCTGTCCTGCGTACAGATGTACAAAGAAGCGCTTGGTCAGCTTCTGATTGCTGGAGAGCCTTTATTTCAGAAATCTTTAGAGTGTGATTACTAGGGCAGGTCTGATTGTACTCGTGTTTCCTAATATGTTTTTTTTAAAAATCCAGAAGTCTATTTTGGTATGATTTTTATTTTTTTTTAGTTTGACTGTCTGGAGATATGCCCAGTGTCACTACAGCAACTGTATATTTTATTTTCAGGAAAAATTTGAATTTATGGGGAACATTTTCGTTGAAAGATGAGTGAGTCAGCAATAGAATAAATAAACAGGTTGTATGACAAAGATTTTCTTGCATATTTTTTTTTTTTTATTTCACACTTTTTTTATTATTTTTCTTTTAGCCAGGTTATGATGAACTTAACCCAGACTGGAGACTCTCTAGTGAAAAAAGAAAGAAAATAAAAGGTATGTGGTACAGTTAGATCATTATTTTATATCACTGTGTAGTTAAAAATATACAAATATATAAACATATAAAATGGCTTAATTACATCTCAGAATAGAGGCCAAAATTGTATGTATGACTTGAATTTGTAACATGGCATAGCTAAATCAGTGTCACAGTAGGTTTTTTATAATCTCTTCTTAAGAATACTTTTGTAGCCAGAGCTCTATCTTATAGCCATAAATATTTCAATTAGTACGTGACCTCATTTATTATTGATAATGTGATTAGGACTCTGTACAATGCTGAACATTGAGCAGATATCTCAGCTTGTGTCAGAAGCTGCTACATCACTGTCTTGCAGGTAACATATTATTAGTCAACAGTCTAAAATGTAAACTGAACTTTACTTTTTCTTTCTATGAATGTCTAAGAAATCTTGAAAGTTAACATAATTTAAAGATACTAGTTTAAAATTCTAAAACAAAAGGGCTTTGTTTTGTCTGACTGGATTTATGCGCATGTCAGTCTCTATCTTTTCCCAGAATTCAGGTTATTGTGTGCAATCATTTATCACCTGGTTATCGCAGGGCTATTCCAGGAGTGCAGAGATAAATAGCTATTACATGATCCATTCACTACTGCTTCTATGCATCTACATTCTTGAAAGATCTCTGTTTCTTTTTACTATTTTTCTTGGTGATTCTGTCTTTGGCTTGTTTCATCTCACCTTCATGGGTAGGCTGCTGTCTAAGCACTCAAGTGCTTAACAGAAAAGCAATAAGCACATCAGTTTCTCAGGGCTGTTTGGGGAAAGATTGCTCTCATCTGAGAGGTAGGAAATTACGCTGTAGTGGGCAAGTTAAGCTAATTCTGGTGAACATTTTGTCCCAACATCCAGTTACCATAATCAGGACAGCCTTAGAAATGACACAGCTTCCATCCTCAATTTGTTTGTTTTGTTGCTTTAGTCTTCTTAAATAGCCTCACCTTGCAGACTGTTTCAGGAGCCTTCTTCATAGCTGTCACTTGTCCTCAAAAGTAGTATAACCTTTTAAGACTTTCATCAGTGTTGAGTTTGTTGCCAGGGAGACTGGGTCAAGGATAGCCTGGGCAGTCCTGAAGCGCATCTTTGTCAAATGTCTCAAATTTGTCTGATTTTGTGCAAGTAAATCAGTTTACTGTGGATTTTGCCAAATAATATTAAAAAAATAACTACATTAACAATTGTGTAGGGTTTTTTAATTTTTTCTCCTTATCAGCTTTATTTAATACAGAACTGATTTAGTAAAATATAATTGATCTAAAATACAAACTTAAAGAATCAAGGGTGCACATACAGTAATCAGTGTTTATGAAATTAGGTTATCAGCTGAAACCTCTTATTAACTGAAGTAATTTCTGATTAACTATCTGGTGCTTTAAGTTACCTTTGTTTGTATGATTCATTCTTATTTGTGTGTTCGTTTATTTCAGATAAGGAGTCCTATTACTCACTGATAGATGTCAACTGGTGGGCAGACAGCTGTGTCATCTTAGCTCGCTGCTCTGGGGCACTGACTGTGTCATCAGTCAAGACCTTAAGAAACTTGCTAGGGAAGTCATGTGAATGGTTTGAAAGTTCTCCTCAGGTCACTTCAGCTCATGATGGAGGATTTCTAAGTCTGGAGGTGAGGAATGTGCGCAGATGGATACTGTTTTGGAATGTAGTAGAACAATTTTCTTTTGTATATGTAATACTGAGGGTGTTGTGTGTGTGGTGTGATTAAAAACAACTTATAGAAAAAGTGGTTGTTTCCTCATGTCTAGATAAGTATTGCAGGGAAATTCTGAACTTGCCACAATTTAACTGTCTTAATAAAAACTTGATTGTCAAATAACTTCTGGAGAGTAGAAGCGAAACTCCTAGGAGACTGAGTCTGACTGAGAGGAGTCTTGCTGCAGGGAACAGTTTGTGTCAACAGGTTTGTCTGCTTTGTATGCTACTGCATTTGAAGAATACTGCAGACATCCCTCTCCCATTTTGAAACAGATGCTTCTTATCCAGGGAGTGTATTTAAAAGAAATGAGGAACAAATTTAATTTAAGACGAAGCCATGCAAGAGATACTTTTTGTTGTTGTTGTTGTTGTTGTTCATCTTTAGTAGGATTCCAGGATTGAGCAGAACATAACAAAATTAACTAGGTATTTTGTATGAAAAGAACAAAACTACTCTTTCCTAAGGCTTACTCTGAAATAGGTCTTAAACATCTTAAATGAAAGTTTAAAATAATATTTATTACAGTATGTCAGTAAGTGACAAAGCTGCATGTAGGTTTTAGGAAAGTTTCATTATTCTGGAAATAAGATAAGCCAGTGACTGGTATGTTACAGCCTAAGGATGTAGTCTGAGATTACATTTGCACTGAAGAGAAAACCTTGCTTTGAATAGATAAGATTTGAAAAAACTGCCGTATACGCGAGTAAGGTGTATAATAGTGGACAAAGATGCCTCCATAGTTCTGTCCTCTCTGTGGTGGTGTACAACATTTAGTGTAATAGTGGGTTACTATTAAGAAACCTTAACTCTCTCTTCAGTAGGTGAGGGATGAGGCCTCAGATATAGGAGATAGATGGAATCAGGTTTTGTAGATCATGTCAAACAAGCTGAGAAATAAAGGATTTAACAGAGAAGGAGAGAAAAGGTGTTGATTCTGAAATGTGAAGTACTGGAAGTGGAGTTGTACTCAATTCTCACCAAGGTAATTGAGGTGTACTAGGTGGATGCTTCATACTCTATTTTGTTTGCAGTGTGAGATAAAACTTGTTCCAAAAAGATTGCGCCTGGAGAGCAGGCTGAGCGATGAAGATGAGGGAGAATATGACTCTGACTCAGATGATGAAACTTCTGCCAAGGACAGATACTTCAGCTACCTAAAGCAAGGTCTGTACTTTGTGACAGAAATGGAACGATTTGCTCCTCCACGGAAACGTCCACGTACTATTACAAAGAATTTTCGCCTTGTCAGTTTGAGATCCACTACTCCAGAGGAGCTCTACCAGAGAAAAGTAAGTATGGAAGGAAAGCCCACAGCTCTCTTAATCTGTTTTATTTGGAAAAAAATTTCTTGATTTTCTTTTAATTCTTGCAATGTTAATAAGGACTTAGGCGCATAATTTCAAGGGTGTCTTAGCTGACAGCGTACCATGTTACCTAATTGAAGGGATCGTTGTTTAAAACTAGCATTTTAATAATTCAAATGCAGTGATGTTTACTGGTCACTGAAGAGACATTGTGTATCATTAGCTTGACCAAACTTGGAAGTGTACTCATGTAAGTGTTTACAGATAGTAAAAGGCCTGGCAAATATGTTGAAGGAAATTAGTTTAGCTTGTTACTAGCCAGGGAATGGGTTAACTTACACTCTGATGTTAATGTAGTTTACCTGCATGGTTTTTATTCAGGCTTATATACAAATTAGGCCTGTGATTCAGTTTTACTGAATAGATACTTTTTAATTTTTAGGATTACTCTTAGTACTTAAGAGCACTTTGTCTTGTCCATTTCAATAGTTTTGATGGTAAAGCAGCCCACTATATAGCTGTTAGAGTTTCCAGGGAGTGCTGATATCATAGTGGTTATCTAAATAATATCTCCCTTTCTCTTGAGGAAAAATCTCTGATTTTGTAGATATGTCCATCAGATCTCAGTGTTACTCATGTGTATCTTGAGTCATTCTCTTTCTTACTGCTTAATCATACCTGCAGTAATTATCCCTCTACCTGCTTCAATATGCAGAATTAATGGAGATCAGATTACTTTGACTTTCAAGTGTTTGCTTTTCAGATTGATAATGAAGAATATGGAGAAGCTTTGTCTTTGGCTCAAGCATACGGGCTTGATTCTGATCTTGTGTATCAAAGACAGTGGAGGAAGTCGACTGTTAACGTTGCTTCAATTCAAGACTACTTGGTGGGTTTGTGTTTTGTGACTTGTAGTTTTCTTATTAGTGTTATTGTTACAGAGATTAAATTCTCAATTGTGTTCTAATTTATGCAACATAAATTGATGGCAGTTTGGAGAGCTGTCCTGCAAATTCCATTTCCTGTTACATGGAAGTGTGTTATCTTACTTTTTTAGCTGAAGGCCTGATCAACAGACCTTGGAAGCTAATCAAAATCTTCTATTTGGAGTATCTTCTAATTGCCATTAATAGCAGCATGCTTTCTGTAATGTAATCGGCAGTAGATTGTTGCCTGGCAAATGAATAATAATAATTAGAAATACAAAGCATTTAAATAACTTCCAAGTATTTTAGAAAATTAAATGGGAAGGTGAAGTTGGTATTCATAGCTATATAACAAAGTTTGAATAATAGGTTTTACTGTGAACTCTGCTATCTGCAGCTGTAGCTTGTCAGTGAAATACAATGTGGGGCTTTTTTGGCTTAGAAAAAAGACTTCAAACTTAGCAGGCAAGTGTTGTCAAAGCAGCACCATCTAATGGTGCTATAGGGTAGAAAAGCCATCTAATTTCTTTTTTCCTTTTCTCTCAATTCAGATGTTATTTGAAAGTCAAAATAGGATTTTTACAAGTAGTCATTCTCCATGTTCTATGTAATCTCAACTGAAGATCAGCAGATAAAACCAATAATGTTTTGTGGTGCTGGTGTGTCTTTTCTGTCACAGAATCCTACTGGCATGTGAAGAGGCTGATAGTGAAAATGATGCTAGTGTTATTGTGGAATACACTTGGTTTATAAAAATTGAGGTTTAGTCCCCAAATGTCACATATAATTTAGTGTAAGGAGTAGCACTAATTAAGGAATATGAATAATAACATCTGTTCCAGTTGTGAAATTTCTGCTAAGCCACTTGGCATTTCTGTGCCCTTTTCTGCCACAAATACTCTGAGGAAATTATATTTTTTCATTCTCACCTCTTTTGTTGGTTCACTTTGTTAATGATCAGATTAACTTTAGATCTTCTTGAGTGGAAGAATCATAGAATAGAATCATAGAATAGTTCGGGTTGGAAAGGACCTTAAGATCATCTAGTTCCAACCCCCCAGCAGGGACACCTCCCACTAAACCATATCACCCAAGGCTATTGCCAACCTGCCCTTGAACACCGCCATCGATGCGGCATTCTCAACTTCCCTGGGCACCCATTCCAGTGCCTCACCACCCTTACAGTAAAGAATTTCTTCCTCATATCCAATCTGAACTTCCCCTGTTTAAGTTTGAACCCATTATTCCTTGTCCTCTCACTACAGTCCCTAATGAAGAGTCCCTCCCCAGCATCCTTAGAGGCCCCCTTCAGATATTGGAAGAAACACCTTAAATGACTGTAACAATCTCCAGTTTCATTGCTTTGTTTTGAAGCATGTAACACTATATTTATGCTCTTGTTCTTGGACAGAGCAAAATTAAGAAGCGTGCATGGGTTCTTCACGAGTGCTTGGAAAGAGTTCCAGAGAATGTGGATGCTGCTAAGAAGCTGCTTCAGTATGGCTTGAAAGGCACAGACTTGGAGGCTCTTGTGGCCATAGGAAAAGGAGAAGACGGTGGCAGGTTTGGGAAGAGGTTTTCTTTGTTTGTTTTCTTTTCTAAAGAGTGGTGTATATGAAATCCTTTCCTTATATTTGATAATATTTTTTATCAGCGTTAATGTTAAGATGTTTTCGTGGGATATAAAGTTAATGCTTTGAATCAAACTATTCTGCACATGTCCACAGGTACCTATTCTTATTTACCTTTGTAAAAAGTAAAATTACTGTTTATTTTGCACTGCATTTTGTCTTCTCTGGATGCCCTTTATTTTCTTCATCATAGAGAACTTCTGTTGTCACTGTTTTTCTGTGAGAATCTGATTTTGTTGTCTCTTCTGGAAGATGCAGCTACCCCTGTAAATGTGTTTTGTTGTATGATCTAACTGTTGTAATGATCTGCTGTGATTCTAGTGAGGAGGGGAACAAAGGAAAGCACAGTGGGTTGGTGGGGAAATACATGCAGAGACAGTTCTATTCAGTATTCAGTTCTTGGTGGTAGAAATAGATAACTGCGCAAAGAACTACCTCCTCCATTTCCCTTGAGTCCTGTAGAGGTGCTGCTAGTCCCAATGCTACCTGTGGAACTTTGAAACTTCTGGCAACCATCATAGCTGTGTGGTTGGTAGTTTGTTTTGGTTTGTTGCTTTTTTTTTGGTTTTTTTTTTTGTTTTTTTTTTTTTTTGGGGGGGGGGGGGAAACAAGATAATGCCTGTTATTGGCTTGTTATTAGTACCTGCTGCTTTTCAGCAACAAAACTGGGTTTTATCTCTTTCAACATTGATTACATTGTTGGTTTTGTCTTCTAGATTTATCTTACTGGGGGAGGTGGACACTGAAGTTCCCTATGAAGACTTTTTGTCACCAGATGAAGAAATGGATACCAGAAAGGAAAAAGAGGCCAAGAAGCGTCAAGAACTGCTATTATCAGTAAACTTTTCAATGTAAATGAAATGTTAGGCCATGTTTTATTCAGAGTTATAGGTTTATTCTAACTACACAGGTGCAAGAATGTAATTACTCCCATGTATGTTATTCCTAATAGGAAAGTGATTTAAATTTTAGTTGGCATTATATTGTGTCAGAGTTCTTGGTTTACTTAATTTCTTAATACATTTCAGCACGCGAAGTCATTAAAATGTGTAACTGTTGTCTTCACTTGCACATGATGTACAGTATCTATTGCAAGCCTGAAAATTTCTGTTTTGAACACAGGCTGACACTGGAACAAAAAGAACTGTGCCGTAGCAGGCTAAAGCTCTTAACTTACCTTGATCGCCTTGAAACCTACAAGGTGAGGGAACTTGGTAACTACCTACAGTTCTTTTGAATTCTCATTCCACAGGTAGTCCTGTAACTTCTTCATCACAGCATCACATCTTTTGTGTTATGTATTGTAGCATAAAAGTTTATAGTTTTCTTGAAATACTGTAGTCTGTTGCTTGATAGAAGTAAGCTGCTTCCTGTTCAAGCTGCTGTGTTTCTCCTGCTTTATTGTTGCAAATGCTGGCTTCTAGTGTTGAGAGGTATAATTTGGCAGAAGCATTCTTTGAACATACTGTATCGGCGGGGAATTAAGTTATGCAACAACGTGGGATATGGAGTTGGTGCAGGATTGCTATTATTTTCCTCTGCCAGTTTAATTAGCAAGTTCTGGTCAGATTTTTTAACGATTCCCGTTCTTCCGTGAGCTTATTGAAGTGAAAGTTTTTGGAATGTGAGACCGTATTTTACTTGTTTTTTTAACTTTCAGTTGGCACCAGTCACATAATGACTTCTACTGCATCTCTTTGTAACTCACATTGTCTAAAACCTAGTTAAAATAAGGCAGAGAATTGGTGTAGCTTATCAATCAAAAATGCATATTTTTTTTATGCATAAACAAATGGAACCCAACAGCATGCTTTTCTGTGTATATCTCATACTTATCCTAAGATACAGAAATGTAGGCTTTTTGATGCTTTTGTAAATCTTGCATGGAACTCAATCCTTTATAATCCTTTCTACTTCTTTTTTTTTTCCATAAGGAAATCCTTGGAGGGCCTCATGCAGCTGAACAGCACTATGATGCTGAATTCTTCAAGAAGTTCAGAAATCAGAATATTGTCCTTTCAGCAAGAACTTATGCTCGGGTATTAATATTTATTTTGATAGACTGTAATTTTGTTTTGGTATTGATTTCTGCATTTCAGTGCATTTTTCCACCTGTGAACTTGTTTGAGTCTCAGTGGGAGTTTAAGAGGTGGGAGGTATATTTGTTTGATTGTAAATAAATGTATTCACTGACCCTGAAATAATTTTCTTTATTGCTAAAGAAAAATTTAAATATTTGTTGCATGACCTAAGCATACATTTCTTGCTCTTTTCAGTCTAAATCAGTCTTAAGCTGGTTTTGCAATTTAATGTTTTGCCTCTTAGGAAAGCAATGTCAGAGCCCTGGAAATTTTGTTCACTTTCCATGGATCAGCTTTACTTCCACACAGACAGGCAATTCTCTCCAATTTTCCAGAGACTACTTCACCACATGAATATGCTTTCTTGTTGCCTGAAGCTTGGTAAGGATGCATCAATGAATACCCTGAAAGACATTTAGGTTGTTGATCTTTCTATTATTTTTCATATATGGCAATTTGCTATTGGTTATTACCTGGAATCAAAAAAGCAGCTTTGTTTGTATTTTCTTGACCAGGCCTCGTTTTTTGCTTTACTTTGTTCCACTCAGAGCAGCTGTGTGGTCTCTTTTGGTTATTGTCAGGAAACTAGGGACTTTAAATGTTCTTGCCTCTAATACACATAAGAGGAAGCATGGGCTTTTCTGACCTGAAACTGCCTGCATTTTCACAGGTTTGAGTCCAAATGTAATTGGTTTGCAATGACAGGCAACATTAGGAAATGAATAATACAAGTGTTTAGCTCCCTGGAAGCAATTACATTTTTTCTGCATTTGTTTTTGAAATGGGAAGACTTTGAAATTGAGCAGTCAGTAACTTCAGAATCGTCAATCTTTTTCTTACTGTTTCTCACACATTTTGGTAAGGTAGAATTATGAAAAGCTTTATGCTTTCCTACTCTTTCATTTCAGCATAAATTGTTAGTTTACTGTCAATTTCATATACATTTTTATTAGAGAGTCTTCCTTGAACATCATAATAATGTTCTGTGTAATTAGAATAATTTTTTTGCTTCGAGTGTTTCTTTCAGATACTTCAATTATGAAATTAGTTTTGAAGTATATTGTTCAGTACTCATAAAGAACTGGATAGATTTCATTATTTAATATTTTGCAGTGGGACTTTGAACCCTTACTTCAGAGGGATAATTTTTGAAGTAGCTAATAGAATTTTTTTTTTTTTTTTTTGGTAGTCTTCCAGAATTATAGTGAAGTTTTATACTTCAAAGTTTCAGTAGTCTCATTTGGATAGTTCTGCATATAAAAGAGAGGTTTTAAAATCATCATGTTATTCCCCTGAAATTTTTTCTAGCTTATAATACTTACAACTTTTGTCCTTTCTGAGTAGAAGTTTGTCTTTATGTCGTGATATCCAATACTTACCAGTGCCCATTTTATCATGTTGGTAGTATTAGGAACACAGTTATGTAGTAATGGTGTGAAAATACTTCTTCTAATCTTTAAGGTAACAGGACAATGAAGAGAAATCAGTGCAGTGTTTATAAAATTGGTAAAATATATTCTAACTTCAGTGTTACAAGATTCGTAATGTGAGAGGGAGAGAATAAGGATCTTCTTAAATGTGGTTGTGATATTTTATTGGTGTTCATGAATAGGTTCCCCTTCTTTCTGAAAGGTTGTTTGTTCTGGGGTTTGTTTTTTTATTTCGTTGTTGTGGTTGGTTGGTTTGGTTAAGAAACTGACTTATGTGCTAAGGGGCAAAATGGCAGTTAAAATAAAACATTTCACCACTGATCTAGTAGTAAAGATGTGAAGTTATGGGTTAAGAACTTCATTTTGTCTGCTGTTGAAAAATGGGTGCATATAGTTTGAATCTTTCTTCCTGAGGTAGATAGAACTTTTCAGTGCTGTGACCAGGTTCACAGCTTACAGAATAGTTGATACTGCATATCTTTGAAATGTTTGTCTTTAGGCAGCTACAAAGTGGGGATGAGACCAAATCCTATACACTCACATCATGTAAAATCATAAAAAGATATATTAGATCTAAACTTTTCCTAAAACTGTTTCCCTGTTGCAAAACTGCTTACAGTACTTACAGTATTGCTACACTGCCTAATATTCTGTCTTATTAATAGAATTAAATATGTATTAATAAAATATCTGTTAATGAAAATACTATACTAATGAAGTTGACTTAAGTTGCACAAAGTAACATTTTCTTATGATCTTAACAAGTTATTTGTTGTTGTTTGGTTTTGTTGTTTTTTTTTTTTAATGGGATGAGTCTCCCTCCCTCCTCCCCAGTCCAAGTAGCTTCAGCTTTTAGCAATTCTTATTTCATGTTAATGAATGTTAATCTGTGTGAATCAAAGAGAATTGAAATTCTTGATAATTTTAAGTGAGTTTATTTGGCCTTTAGTTCTAGTATTTATTTTTTGTATGGATTGTTAGTAATGAACAGAATTACTGGCGTTCTGTAGTTACATAGTTGTTGTTATGAAATCCAGTTTAAAAGAGTGTGCTATCTAGCTTACTTCTCTATGGAACACAGTATGTAGACATCACTTGTCCTAAAATGACTGATGGAACAAGGTTGTGGTACAACTTACAAAACTATTTTATTCCCACATATTAATAAAAAGTTGCAAGTACTGACTGTAATAATCTTGCAAGCAAAAGAACATTGCAGAAATATAAACACCAATGTTTTAATAGGTAGGAAAAATGTCGGTGGTATTACCACTGAGTGTCTTTTCAGCTTATGAAGGTCGTAATTATAGGGGTCTTGGGATAAGGGGTGAGAATGATTCAATCTGTCCTCATGAACTTTGACTCTAGACAAATCTTATAAAGGTTTCTGAGTCAGGAAATTAATCAGTCTGGTCTTCCTTTTTAAATTTCACACTTTTGTAGCTAGGCAGTAAGGCCCATGCTGGATATCAGAAGGATTTTCTACTTTCAGCTGCAAAAAAGACAGATCTCTCCTGTGATTTCTTTTTAGCTCTTCTTTTTCTACCCTCCCCCTCCCCCCCCCCTCCGAAAATTCAAGGCCGTAATTGTCTGTACCAGTAGATTCCAGTAGGTTCCAGTAGGGTAATTTGCTGCTGTGGTCCATGTGAGAAGTTCACTAACCGGGACTATCTGCTTAATAGTGCCTATGTTAAGGGTACAGCCTGCCCTGGTGGCCTTGCTTAAAGAATGCTTTGTTCATGCCTTGTTGATGGTGGCTTTGCTTGCTCAGCCTCCTGCAGCTTAGACCTCTTGACGGGCCTCTCTGGAGCCTTCTGAGGTGACACTTACCTTATGGAACTTCACCACAGAACACAGTGTTCTCATAGTTCCCCCATCTCTAGGGGAATATGGCTAATGAGAAGCTCAAGATTGTGTTGCAGGTGCTGCCTTGTCTGTACATGGAACAGGTGACAAATTGGCACTTCTGGCTATTGCCAAGGCAAAAGCATTGAAACAGTTGCTTACTGTACACCACCCCCCACATGAGTGCACATGGAAGTGCTGCATTTGAAAAATTTCATTACTTATGTTTTTGTAAAGATTGTTTTGTAAAGATTGCTTTGGTCTGGAGCCTCTAGTTCAGCTGCAGAGAGTAATTTTGAAGTACCTACTGCGAGAAATGTGTGTTTTGCTAGTGCATTGTATAGGTATAAAGCATTTGTTTTTCTTGTTACTGGCACATGCCATTTCCATTAGGATGGCATTCAGAGACCACTGTCACAAAGATTTTAAGGTCTTATCAGTCAAGGAAGAGTCAGCATAACAAAAGGGGAAGTAAAAGGACTTTCTTTTTTCCGTCTTCTGTGCCAGGTTGTTAGGAACTGTATAGATATTTTTTTCCCTGTATCAGCTTGTGAAAAATCTCAAGTGGTGGATATCATTTTGTTTCTCAGTTTTGGCACATGTTTTGTAGCTTAGCATCTTGAGGGGTTGCTCTCAGAATTGTTCAGGAGGAGGTTTGTAATGTCTGAGCAGAGGATTTATGTATTCATGAGGCTCTTGAAAAGGACTGTGAGTTTTATGAGCTCAGCAGCTCCCGGAGTTAAGAAGGAATCTGAAATACTAAGATGCATTGGTGTCTCTACATGCCTGTCGGCTTCAAATTGGTATTGTGATAGACTTGACATTACTCAGTAATGTGTTTTTCCAGAATCGTGATTGTGATGTTTTCCTACTTCTTTTCATATTATTTCTTAGCTGCTTTTATAATGATGCCTCCTGAATCTTTGCTGTCTCTTAGTCATTTGGATTCATGCTCTTTCCCAAAAATACGTCAGATGCGCAGACTTCATCTCTTAAGACAGCTAGAGTGCAGGTGGTAAAAGTTTAGCTGTTCAAAGGAGATGATAGCTCTTACTATTTTAATAGCTACATCTAGTGTTCTTAGTCTATGGTTAAGACTGTTCTCAGGTTTTTTAAAGGTAATCTCGGGGGAAAATAATGTTTTACCACCATTTTAAATACATAACCAAAGTATATTGCCTTTTCTTTTAATTTTCTTTCCGTTGTAACTACATTCAACTGCTATATTGTAACATTACCACTCACATGTTAAACTCACAGACAGTAGGGAAATTCAAATGTATGGTTCCCCCAACAGTCATAAGTCTGTTGTATTGCACATTACACTAGTTGCTACATTAGAGGGAAGATTTTTACTACATCTTACTTGTTTCTGCTTTTATATTCCTTTTCTTTCTCAAATACTGGTTTTCAGTCATGGCTGAAAGTGAATTTTTACTGGACTGTGTGGATGTACTCCATCTGCTTGATGAACTGGGGTAGGAATGGAAATATCTTCTAAAAACTTAGTAAAGCTTTTAAAACCTGAAAATTTCCATGTAGTTGACTCTGATGTATGAACAGATAAATACTACACACACTTAGACTAAGAAGTTCATAAGCAGTTAACTCTGCTTTTCCATAATGATATCTTCTCCTGAACTAGGCTTTTAGTTATTGCATGTGGCACTGCAGTTTCAATAAAGCTCTTAAAGCTTTATCTCGTCTCATTATGTGTATGTAAATGGGTTTGATGACTGAATGTCTGAGGAACTGTGTATTACATAGTCCTTATTTTTTTTCTATTATGTTCTCTTCTGAAACTGAACTGCCTTTTTTTTTGGTTTTGGTGATGTTCAGAAATGTTTGTTAAAATAATTAATCTGGTGACAGTTCTTTTTGTTTGTTTGAATTCATTTGTATAGTGCTGCAGTGAAATAAATAGGAAGGGCATAAGTTTTATATGCGCTTCTTTTCCTTTGCACTATGGGAAAGAAGAAAAACAGTTTACAGGTAGAGGGATCAATGTGCTTATTATTTTGAAGATGTGTTTGGAGAAAAAAACAAGCCAAACCAAAACCTCAGCTCTTACCTTCCACTATGAAGTAGAAGAAATAACTTTTGAGGGAAAGATTAACTTGTCATGATGATACCCATATTCCTGTCTGGATTGACGTGGTAGAAGTGGGTTAAGGTTCTTGTGGTCCATGTAAAAGTTGAAGCAGTGGTTTGGAGGAAGAGAAGCTCTTCTGCAAATTGGCATGTGAGGAGATCTGGGAAAGCTGCAGGAGCAGCTCACTGCAGTCAGAAAGCTGCTGTGGAAAGTGAGCTGACAAAACTACCAAGTTATTAGTCATGAGGAGTTTTTGAGGAGGAGAATGAGAACTTCAGGCTATTAGGGAACTGTCGCTAATGAAGGAAGGAGGTTTTACAGAAGCTGCTGTGCTGCAGCTGAGCTGTCATTTAGGGGGACCTAAAGGGAGGAATGGGCCAGCAAAAGCCTTGGGGATTTCAAGGGCAAAATGCAAAGTCCTGTTCATGCAACTGAAGCAACTTGCAACAATAGAGACTGCAGACTGACTGACTGACTGGAAAGCACCTCTTCTGAAAAGGACCTGGGGGTCCTGATGGGCACAAGCAGGAAATAAGCCAACAGGGAAGGCCAGCAGCATATACTGCATGAACAGCCACAAGACTGAGTAATCAGACTATTGCTCTGGTTCAACTGAATCTAGAATACTGGCTCCCAGTACAGGAAAGGCTTCAGTAAACTGGTGTGAGCTCAGCAGGGGGCCACCAGGGTGATTGGGGATTGGAGCACTCTAAGGCTGAGAGCTGAGTGTGTTCACCATGAAAAAGGTTGGAGGCAGGCCAGTAGCAGCCTTTGCATACCTTCCTATAGCATGCGAGCTGAACTGCCTGTGCTGTTTATCCACAGAGCACTAAGATTTTCCCTGTTTCTGGCTTCTTCCTGCCCGACTTGTCTTTTGCCTGCATAGTCTAGAATATAGCCCTTGGGTTGCCTTCACAGATCTTCTGTGTATTGCTGTCATTGTCTTATTTGTCATCTTTTTACAGGGTTTAGAACAAAATTCTGTGCAGGTCTGTAGGAGTATTTTCACTATATCATGACAACTTTGTGTCAGAGTTCAGCTGTGTGTTTAAAATAGTCCAGTTTGATTTTGTGAAAGCTATTTCCTAACAACTTTAATTGTATGCATCAAGGAAATAAAACAAACCACGGTGAGCTTCTAAACTGCAGTTGTAGTGGTGGTTGACTTTTCTGATATTTAGATTATTCAGTCTAGGTTGTTTTAGGAGAAAAAAAAAAAAAAGTTCCTGTCTCCCCAAATTCTATTAAAGATTAAACACATCATTAAAACATAGCTTCATTTGTTTATGTGAATTCAGACCTAACTTTTCTCCTCTGGTGGCAAAGTTGCTTCAAAAGACCTGTCACGACAATGAGCACAGCAGTAATTCTGAAGGGGAGTTTCCAGTGGCAGCCAAAAGCCGCTGGGATACTTTTTCCTCTAGTTTATGCAGATCAGTTTTCCCAAAATGTGTGGTGTTTTTTGCACTCTGTTTTAGGCACCAGCTGTACTTCAGTCTTGATTAATTTGTTGCATGTGCTGTGGATATTTCTGGAAAATGAAAGAGCTACACTCTCTGCCCACTACTTCTATATCACTTAGGTTTCCAGTTATTCAATATCGAATACATGCAATCAGTTATATAGTTGCATTTAATAATTCACTACTAAACTACTGTAATGGTAGAAAACAATGCTTTCATGCAATATGAAAAATGCATACACAGATGTTTAAGACTAAATATCTGGGATGCATTTCTTACTATATTTCATCCTCAGTTTTAGAATAATTGTGACATAATAAAACTGTTCCAGAGCTGTAAGAATTGCAGAGCAAGAGAAATGAGAAATGATTTTCCCATTGCTGTTTGAGAAGACATAGACTTTGGATGAATGAGTTTCTGGATTAAATTAAAAAACTTCTCTTGCAGATCTTGCATATATATATCTGTGTGTATTAAATATAGTCTACTTTTTGTGCCTCCATATCTCTATGTAGTGGAATTATGGAAGTTCTGATTTGAAGGTGAAGTCTAAAATAATTTACAGTGTACCTATAGTAAAATATAGAAATCATAAATTCTGGTAAGTATGCAAGTGTCAGCAGCGGTGAAAGAATATTTGAACCTCAGGCTTTTATATTCCTCTTATCACAAAATTAAATTTGAAATAATTTTGAAAATAAATATAATAAAATTGGAATCAAGCACATTCTTCAAAAGCATTGACTGGATAATAAAACCATTCATGGAAACGCTACTTCATTTTTATATCTTTTGTATATAGCTTTGTCACCTCTAGCAGATCAATACTTGGTACCTTACTTAAATGCATTATGTTCAGAACTATTCCAGTATGTGACACAGGAGTTTTCAAATGTGGAGTTGTTCATAACATTTTTGCTGATGATGAGACATGATTTAAAAAAAAAAAAAAAGCAAAGATTCATCTACTCCGAAAATATTAAAAAAAACCCGTCAAATGCAAAACCTGCTCTTAAAAAATGTGCCTGTCTTTCCGCAAAAAGATAATGTTTCATAAATATGTTGGGCAAACTGCCTTTTGCTTTGGAGTCTGGATTTGATGTGCACAAGTTTAAATGGGAAAAGATTTTAAAAAAAACTTCTAATGCTCAACTGCATGAGTCTGAAACAGGCCTGCTTGAAGGGAAAAAAAATAACATGCCGCTGCTATTGGTAGTAGAAAGAATGAGACTCTGACCTTAAAACTGAATTAGACCTTCCTTTTTGGAAGCCTGTCCTTGGAGAGTAAAATAATCTGCAGGTTTGAATAAATGCAGTTGGTAGCATAGGAAACTACAATAGCATGGACCTCTTTTGTCAATGAAAAGAATGGGAAGAATTGCCTAGCCAAAATAAACAATAGAGTGAAAACAGCGATACAGGAAAAGCCTGCTCTTTTTGAAGAAAGGGAGTTGAATATCTCTGCAGTTTGTCAAATTACTGGGTTCCAATCGTATTTATTCTACTGCTGAAAAGGCAGAGAAAGTTAAAGGAGGGGGAGAAGCAGTGCCTCAGAAAAAAACCATGAAGATAAATACACCACACCCCCCCCCAGCCAATGTTTGTGTAGAGTTGTGGAATATGGCACAGCTGATAGTTTTTTAAATAGGAAAAGAAGGCAATCTGCTTTAGTGATGACAGTGATCTGTCCCCAGACCTGGGATTTCATGCAGACTTAACCTGCACATGCCTCTGACCTCTGTGGGATTTCTGTTTCTACAACAAAACTGCAAAGTTGTGCAGTATAAGCAGAGAGACTAGTGAATTCTGGATGCAGAAGCATAGTTTGTGTTGCACATAAGGCAAGCTACCTGTGCCTGCAGCATTCACTACTTCCAGCCCAGTTAGGCTGATGCACTGTGTGCAGGGGTGTAGGTGGTGGTTCAGATGCGCCCCAGTTCAGCTGGATTTCCTGCTTGTTGTAAACAAAAGCATGATAGAAAGATGGAAGCCCTGCATATATGTGTTCATGTCTCTATTTTTCTCTCTTCTCTGTCTCAGCTGTGTTTCTGAGTTTGCAGATTGCAGTGGTGTTTTGATGCCTGAAATCCTTCTCAACTGATTTGTTTCAATTTTAACAGCTACTTTTCCACAGTTTTGCTGCTCTCTGTTCCTGCATGAGTCACTGCAGTTACTGATAATGGAAATTTGAGGGAAAAATAAATCTGTCCTTAACCATAAGTATCAGTTAAGAAAAAATTCCTGTAATAAATGGGGAGATAAATATAGCATTTTAATAAATTCTTGGACTTTATAAAGGACTCAGGTACAGGGATCTTCCATCATTTGCTGGTTGAAATTGGTTTATTCCATTCCTTGTATTTGAATTCAAATATAATTTTTCTAAACTCTTAAGAATTAGACGGGCATGGAGGCAGGAGGGAGTTATGAATTTCTCGTAGTGTTGCTGAGAATGTGAATGAACTTAACAGTCAGCTCTGAGTGAAAAACCTGGGTTTTCCAGGGTTTTTTTTTGTGAACTCATGATTTTTTGCTCAGCAAGAAATGTATCTGTTACTACTGGCTTTCCATAATTGCTGATTTCTCCAGGGATGAGATATTTTTCAGTTGTATCTTTTTTTTGATGTTGTTTTCTTTAAGAATTTAGAGGAGATAGGTAGTTACTGAGTGCTGCTCTGACTCTTTGTGAGAGCTTTAAGAATCTAAAATGCTTCTCCCAATTTATTCTTACGATGAACTGAATACTTTCAAAATGGCAAATTAAGCCAGAGTGGAAAATACTTTAAAAAGAATTTTCCATGGCTTGTCTATGCACCTGACTTAAAGGATTTAATTCTAAACTTGTAGTAGATGTTTTCCAGTCAAGATTGCACTGCCCGATGATTCCCATAAACTGGAAAGTCTTCCTTCCCTTTAGTATTTCATGGTGGGGTCTGTTACTAAGCTTTTATGCAAAACTTTTGAAGTATGCTTATGGAACATCTTGAATTGATGTTTGTGGACACCTGTAAGTTTCATTCCTGAAAAATCTTCTGCTGAAAGATGATGTTGGCCTTGGTAGATCTGGCCAAAAGACAAATAGACGATGAGTAGCCAAGGCAAAAAAAGTAGATACAGGCAAGCACACTGCAAACTTTTACCTAAAGGTTCTCAAGTGTGTAATGTGGCTCAAATCTTCCTTAACTAGGTATTTTTTAGACATAGTAGAGTTTCATGACACTTTATTCCAAGAATTCTTTCAATTTTTCATTCCAAATACATGGTGTTTTATCTTCTGTGTTGTGCAGCAAGTAGTTAACAGCTTAGCTGCATATGCTGTAGAAGAGTATCGGCTGTTTCTTTTAAATGCAACTCTGTTGATCTCGTCAGTGCTTACTGTGTTGTAGGAAGTAAAAACAAGGAAATGCAATTTCCTGTGTAAGTGAAATGAAAAAAAATTGACAACTTGATATCAATCTTAGCGTATTGATTGTTTTCTTTCCATAAGGATTCTTCAGTCTCCTCAGGCTTTTACAGAAGGGATGATCACACGCTTCTTACCTTTGGTTATTCACATTGATTGTCTCTGTAGTTTCCAACTTTTTTCTCTTGTACCTTATTGAGTAGGGTAGGCTGAGGGAGGCATAGTTGCATGTTGCTTCCTCACTTAATGGATTTTGGCGGTGAGGGGAATGGGGGAAGCAAAGTGACTGTCAAAGAGAGCAAAGCCTGGGAATTCTGACTGAGATCTTTTTCAGCAAGCAATTTTTTAAGCAATAAACTTCTAGTTGAAGCTATAACCCATAATGGAGTGTTGGAGAAGTTAATCCATTACTTCTGTTAATTGAAAAGGTTTCTTGTTTGAAATGTATTTTTAGAAAATATTTGAAGCAGTTTGAATTTAAAGACAAACCCACATCTGGTGGGTTTGCTTTTTTTTGGTTTGCTTGTTTTTTTTCTTTTTGTGTGTGTATTTTTGTGTTGTTTTTTTTTTGTTGTTTTTTTTTTTTTTTTTGTCGGGGGTTGTGTTTGTTTTTTGTTTTTTTTTTTTTTCTTTTTGTTGCAAGGAAGGGAAGAAAATGCCCACAGGTTTTTTTTTTTTTCTGAAATGAGTTGGAAAGAAATTGGGAAGGGCCAGATAGGTGAGATAGCATTAGTCTGTTGAAAGAACTGTGTTCTACTGACTCTAGATTTTAGGCTGCGTGGATAATTCTTCCTTGCATAAAAATAAAACTTTTTAGTCTCCAATAATTATTTATCAGGGTCAGGAAAGTGGTTCAACCATGTTAAGTGGAGGGAAGAAACATAATTTATCCTGATAATGCAGATCAGTTAAGAAATGTTGCAAGTTCTGTCAACTTGAATTATAAACCTGTTATGCTACAGAATCTGTTAAGAAAAAAATTCTTAACTGAAGCTGTATTTCTGTAATGTAACTTCGCAATGTCTATGGCAAGTTGCAGGATGTGGCAGCTTAAGCTTAGGATGTGTGCAATGTAGCATTTGGCGGCAAAGGCTAATAGTACCATTAGGAGACCGTGAGTTTTGGAATGTCTTGGGCTGTTCAAATCACATTTACATGCATGGACAGCTTTAAATTTGTGTTCTAAACTTCTGCTATCTTTGCTTATTTCTGGGGATTTTCTCTTTCAGTATTTTGTTATCCAGAAAAGGGAAACATTGAATTTTAAATATCTATTAAAACCTATTTCCTTACTATTTTGCATTACTTCTTTCTCTCAATGACAACAAAGCCAACCAGTAAAGGAACAGCCAAACCAAAGCAACTTTTCCAAAAGCTTCTCTAGGGCCTTTGAGGTTATATGGGAAGACTTACGCACATGGGATGCTCTTGAGAGAGCCATGAACATACACCTCCTGAAACAAAACTCAACTAAAACAACTGAACAAACAATCCCTTTGAAATGTCTTTTCAAGCCTGCTTGGGAGTGAATGAAAAAAATTCACTATGAAAACAAATTGCCTTGGGCAATAAAATTTTGTCCAGTTTTATGTACTACAGAGCATAGAAAATGAAAGCATTAATCATGGTAACATAAAGACTTGATTTTATATTTTGGAAGACGTGTTAATCATTCCTTGACTTTTCTGTCCTTTGACATTTCAACTGATAAAGACAACTTTCTCACTCCCCTTACAGTGCTGTCCGTCAAGGGATGAGAAGATTGTATTGGCTGTTAAATTTATGAATAGGGATTGTCCATGTGGTATTGTTCTTGCTGTTTATTATCAGAGTCAGGAGAAAATGAATGAGACTTAAAATAGCTTATTGCTCCACTATGCTGGAACTTTAATGTCCTTACTTTGTACATGGTTTGTTTCTTATTTCTACAAATACCAGAACCTATGTGGCTGTTTTCTTCCTTGTATTTTCTTCTGCGTAGCTTGACATGGGTTTCTCAGGTTTTCATGCTGCTTAAACAGCTAGCCTACAACAGAAAGCCATAACTAATCATTCTAGTAATAGCCCATGGTGTTCTTAATCTGCATCTTAAACAGATCTTTTTAATTTTTTTCTTCAACCACAATATGTAGAGACTGTTTCAGTGTGGAAGTTTGTAGTCAGAAAATCTCATTAAACTTCATTAAGAAGATCACTACAGCAGGGTGTATCTTCTTTCGTGTCTGTACAAGGATTGTGCTGAAATTTGAAGAATTATATGTTTCTTTTTAAGCTGTGAAGATCATGCGTTTTAACTCATTTCAGTCTTCCATGATGGAACATGAAGTCAGAATACCTACTGCAAAGTGACAAAAATTCTTTCAGCATGTAGTGTTTTTTTTTGGTGTTTTTTTTTTTTTTTTTTTTGGGGGGGGGGGGGTTGGTTGTTTTTTTTTTTTTTTATTTTTAAAGTATGGACAGTAAGAAAATTAATTTGTTAGGCTTTTTTTACTGCCTCTTTAATGGTATAGGTAGAATATGTGTTTGTAGAGGTAATATATAAAGGCAAAATCACACTTGTAAAGCTGCATCAAAAAGTGATAAATCTTAAAGGATCCCTTATTATTAATTCACTAAAATACATGTGGATGCTTTGTATTTCATTACTTGAAAAATTGTCTGAAGCTTCTCTTTCCTGTTATACCAGTTTCAAGAAGGGGACACTGAAAATTCTTCCTTGGAATGAGCAGAAACATCGTGAAGAGGACTGGTGTGAAAAAGCAGAATGCAGGTAAGTATATAGAAAAAGAAAAAAGTTTTTCCTATATTTGTATACGTGTCAGATAAAGAATTGACTTACTAATTCTCAAAATGTGGGAAATACTCAGTATATTCAGTGGGGTTATGTGAGGAGTGACTTTCACAAATGTATGTGAGCAGGAGGGGAAGGTTACTTCTGGAAATCATGATATATTTATTTGATTACTTGTCAGCCGTAACATTATCATAGCAGCATTAATGGATCACAAAACTGCCTTTTGCTGTGTGAGGAATAGATGTAAAGCAGAATTTGGGCATATCTGTGTCTTTAGTAGGGAGGATTCTTTCTTTCATGATCTGTCTCATGTTTGAAATTTCTGGTTGCTTTGCTGACAAAAATTGAAACTGTGATTGGCATTTGAGTCTCATCAGATTATTGGTGTGATATTAGGTTGATTGTATCTTTTTTTTTATTTTTTTAGAAGTTTTATGAAAAGACTGATGTAAAAAAAGAAAGTGAGAAAATGTATACATAAACATTTGGTTTTTTCTTAATTAAAGGATGATTGTTGAACCAACTTCACAAGATGAAGGTGAATTTCTGTATGAAACACAACCTGAGTTACTGAAGTACAGGACTGCTGACCTTTCAGTAGATCTTGTTACCGATTGGTATGTGAGCAGAGCACAGGAAATTGAAAAATACTCGATGCAGGTGAGAAAATCAGCAAGGAAATGATGGCTGCCTCATGCTGATAGCCATCTTTCACATGATACTGTGTTATACATATACAGGTATGTGGCAGTCGTGTTGCTGTCATATGCCAATATGTAGTACTGTCATGGGACTACCATGCAGCTTATTTCTGCTTTATTTTCTTTGTATTTTAAAAGTATCAGAAACACTCTGTGGTAAAGGTAAGCATTGCAAGTAAGCAGAGAGCTCATCACTGATGTTCTCCAGTATTTTATTTCTTCTCAGGCCAATTTGGCTATATGAAAAGAGGTTGACTGGAAGTATCACTGTGAGTTACTTCTGATGGGCAAATTCTTTTATTCAAGTTTGCTGTCCTCCGAGGTTCTTTAATCATAGTTCCCTGTGATCTTAGCACCCTATCAGTAGGTATAGAAATAAAAGCAGCTTCTGAGGATCAGTTCATTTACTAAAATATAAATCAAATTGCATTCTACTCTTCCAGACTTAAGTCTGTGTCATGGGTTCAGCAGTAGCAGTCATTTTTCCTCCTTCTTAGTAGTTGGTGCAGCACTGTGTTTTTGACTTGTGGCCTGAGAACAGCGCTGATAACACCAACGTTTTAGTTACTGCTTAGTACATTTTGGTCTGGCCAAGGACTTTCTGAGCCTCATGCTCTGCCAGGGAGGAGGGGGA
>JANRGW010036298.1:0-14142 GCA_024733675.1 Psilopsiagon aymara | reverse complement strand
CAGGCCAAAAGTCAAAAACACAGCACTGCACCAGCTACCAAGGAGAAAAATGACTGCTACTGCTGAACCCATGACATACGCCCACAGGCAATGTGCATTCATATGCACTGGTATATTATACTGATCAAAACTTCGTGCTGTGTGAAGTTAGAGAGTTAAATCACTTAACATTTATCTACCAAATGTGCAGTCTCAAAAGGAAGCACCAAGAGACAAGACCTGTTCTCTTTGAATCCTCTTTGTCCGAGGAAGGCAGTCCCTTAGTGCTCTTCACTGTTTTGTAAACAGAAGTGCTCTCTTTTTTCTTTTTTTTTTTCTTATATAGTAAAGTGCTCTCTTAAAAATTATTATGAATGATTAAAAGCTTTCTAAGATCTTCTTGCCCTTTATTGTCTGCCATGTTCTTCTTTATTGCTCTCTGCAATTACCTGAAAGAAGGTTGTAGTGAGGTGGCAATCAGTCTCTCCTCCGAAGCAGCAAGCAATAGGACAAGAGAAAATGGCCTCAAGCTGTGCCAGGGGAGGTTTAGACTTGGCATTAGGAAAACCTTCTTCACAGAGATGGTGCTCAGGCACTGGAACAGGCTGCCCAGGGCAGTGGTGGAATCACTGTCCCTGGAAGTGCTCAAAAACCATGTAGATGAGGCCCTCAGTGATATAGTTTAGTGGTGGTCTTGGCAGTCCTGGAGTAGTGGTTGGACTTGTTGATATTTAAGGTCTTTTCCAACCTAGGTGATTCTATGATTCTCAAGTAAAAATCAGGAAGCTTAAGTCGCAATTCAGAGGCTATATTTAGGACTACAAATTAACCATAGCCTGCAGTTTAGATCAGGTTCAAACAATTCTGTTCCTTACTGGTTTGTGTGCCTTGGCTTTTTTCCAGGGACAGAGGGGGTGGCATGGTGCAAGCCCACACATCAGTGCAGCGTCACTGCCTGGCAGGCTATATGTAACTGGAAGGAACCTATAGGAGCAAGCAAAGCCTGTGAATGGGGAGGTTGCTTTGAAACCTGACGTACCAGCTAGCATTTGCAAAAAAAAGCCCAACCAAAACCAAACAACTAAGTATCCAGATTTGGGAGTGTGCAAAGTTGAGAACTGTGAACAGTAATGGCTAAAATGCTTTGGCTAAGAACTTGCGACCAGCAGTAGAGCTCATCTGCAACCCACCAGCTTCTTTTCAGAGAGACACCAGATTGTAGGAGAATGTATGTAATCAGGTAGCTGTGTTTCTCCTCAGCACATTTGTCCACAGAGCAGAACAAAAATGTTTCTCTTTCAGGTAAGGGTAGAAATGGTTCTGCTGCCATGCTCAGAGAACATTTTCACAACTCAGTTTGCCATGGTGCTGGCCGACAGGAGGAGTGGTGTTTGTGCCATGGGATGCATCTGGATTGCAGTACAGGCTTGCTTAGTGTTAGAGAAGCTGCAGCATGGGTGGGAGTTCTGCCACCAGGACAGTGGCAGTCACTCTGCCCTTTGCGATTTCTTGGTTTTCATTACATTTAAATCTCACTTGTGCTACTATCTGGTCTGTGGTGCCTGTAGTTGTAGAAATGTCGTGTTCTCTCCCTGACTTGCCTCAGTCAGATCACACAAAACAAATTTCTGGAGGAGAAAACAGGACTTCCAGCCTATGTAACACAGCCAAAAATAGTTAACTCTTAAATGTTATTTACAATTTTATCTCCTTCCTCCTGGAGGTAGAAATGCTGCTGGCATCCTCTGTGGGGAAGATACTTGCCAGAGGGTGGAATGCATGAAGAGGGAAAATTTCCTGAATCATCCTACGAAGGCGGCCACACTATGGAGGAGGAATGGGACGACCTCTCTGCTTCTTCCCTGTTTCACTCCATCTGGAGATGGATTTTGAACATAGAGTGTAGGAGACAGAGGGGAGGCACATGGGGAGCTTTGTACCTCCCACTTGCTGCATTTGAAGGCACCAGCCCACTTGTGCATGCTTGCCCTCTCCAGTTTAGACTGTTCTTTCTCACATTAAGGAAGATCAGGGAGGTACACCAAAGCAGGCCTTCTACATTCAAGTTAAAACAGTTATTTTATAGCTTTACAATTGCTAACAAAAAATTCTAGTTTTACCATTTCAAACACACTGTTACTCACTCTGTGTGCAAAATATTAAGCACAAGGCCTGGATTCTGCTCAATGCCTCAGAAGTGAGGGGTTGATCTTTACACAGATCCTCTATAAAAGGTGATTTTCATTGCCTATGAAGATGAAAAGAAGAAAAGGTAAAGGTTTCGTGATATTTGAGGTAGAAAGGGGACATGCCTGCCTCTGTAGAAGCAGTATGAGAGAAAAAAGAATGATGTGTAAGTCTTCCTATATCCAGCTATTCCGTAAAATAATTTGGCTCACCCATGCTCAAGCAGCGGCTAGTATCTCTTACACTATGAGAAATAAGAAGGGCTTATAGTGATAGGAAGTCATCACACAGTTAAAAAACAGAACCTGCCACCACCTGGCTTTCATTTTTACACTGCAAATAAAAGGACTTTCTCAGGGTAACCAAACAACCATAAATCCTTATTGTAATATGACCTTTCATTCACTAAACAATGACATTAAAGTGCCCTCTGATTATATAATCTTAATATTTCAATTATATGAAGAGTACTCATGCTCGTATATGAGCATAGGAATAAAAAGAAGAAGAAAATGGTAGAATAAATAAGGTTTATCATTTAAAAAATGATTTAGGCAGTCATCAGAACAGCTAAATAAAATTACGTCTGAGCTATGTCACTTAAGGCTTAGTAAGGATTTTGCAATCTAATTGTGTTAGTGATCTGAGAGATCAGTTTCTACTGACACCACTATCCCCTGAAGATGCTTTGCAGCGTGGTCTAGGGTGGTATTTTCCCTGGCTTTAGAGGCTTACAAGCGAAAATACAACTTAACCTACTGCCTTTGAATTGCTACAGGTATGTGTTGAAGAATCTATATTTTTCTTAAATTTAGCAGCTCTATGTTTGAGAAGAATTTTGCATTAGAAATGCTGCATTGAAGACCAAGAAAAAAATGCTGTGGATCTGCAGGTCCATGGTGTAAATACTGTCCCAAATCGGCTGTCTCCTGAGCAGCACAGAATGAAATGCCTCGTGACAAAGAGCACCTAGAGCTGACCAATAGCTCAACATCTGGTTTGTCTGGTCTTTGCATCACCACTGAAAAAGGATAAAGCTTTGTGTCTGCCTATGCAGGGTGAATATAAATTATCACAGTATATACTATTGATACAGAAGCAATATATACATACCTCATGACAAAGCTGAATAGATCTGCATCTCTATGGAATATGAGGTTATACAGATGGCTGACACAACTGCTTCTGCAGGATTTGCAGTCGTATAAATATGAAAACTGACTCTGAATCAAAACGATCTTATTAAATAAGCATTCATGTCAATGGCATGGACAACACACTGTTTATTTTATCAGACATATCCACTTACTCCTCTAGTTCAACAAAGCATTGCATATCGATTTGACAAAGACAGTGTCAAATCACGTTGAGAGACTGCTGGTGGTACCAGTACAGACCTTAATTTATATTCTGGAACTGTGCCCTTTCTGCCATCTTGGATCTTCCTATAAGATCTGATAAAATGCACAAAAAAAAAAATCTATTCCGCATTTTGCAGATTTATGAGTCTCAAATGAAAGAAGGAACAGAAATAATCTTTCCATTTGTCAGCCTGTCATCTGCATGGAACAGACACAGCTGCTACTGCTGCAAGAAAATTCTATTACAGGTGCAAAATGGACATTTTCTTCACAAATATATTTGTCATTAATTTAGCATAAAAATCTATGAGATCTTAGGGCAGTAGAATACTCATTTCATCTTCTGAACAAAAATACCAAGCATAATTCGCTTCAGGTTTTGACTTTGTTACTTTGTGCAGCTGAAAATCTAGCAAATTCTGTGTAGTGCTCAGAGGTACATGTGCCCCTGGTTTTGAGAAAGGTAATATGCAAAGTTGCTCTTTCACTTCAGTATTCCACCCCAGAGATAATGATGGGAGTCCCTACATGCTCTCTTGAAAGCATCAAGGAATGAAGGCCACCCACTCTGGCAACCTTGTTTGCTTACCTCCTCAGTGAGTTATGGATGAGCACTGTCTCCAGACTAGAGATAACTAAGAATGAGTTAACTTACTTTTTTACAGAAGAACAGGTTGCTTAGGAAATCCATGCAACTGTGAAATTTCATCAGTAAGCACTAGTTTGATGGTAATATGAAAACCATATGAAATATGAAATAAGGAACAAAATCTAAATATGCATAAAATTAATATAAATTAAAATAAAGAAAAAAGATAGAAGTCCTCACTGGACCCACTGTAGTACCATGGTTGGACTCTATGATCTTAAAGGTCTTTTCCAACTTAGTTGATTCTGTGCTTCTATGAGATGTCCCTGTACCCATCCTAAGCACTTCCACAGGAGACAAATGAGAACTCAGAGAGTGCAACTTGCTTGGGAATGTGAAAGGTACAAAACGTGCTTTACTACGTGCTTCCCTATCAAACATCTGCTTCTTGGGAGGAAGCAGCCACCTCATGACCCGGCAGGTCATTCTGAACCCCACTTAACAAAGTACTTGACCACAACTCCTGCTGTGATCCAGTGCAGACAGACCCTACCCCATTTTCTCTTGTTCTCCCGACTCCCCTGAAACTACTCCTCTTTCTCAAATTTGCAGAGGTTCCTGTCTCCCTCTCCTTTCACTCTTTCCCCTCATATTCCATCTGCAGCATGAAAGTTCCTAAAACAGGGGGTTCACTGCCCCCCTTGCAAAGAGATGCCTTGCTGTCCCCCACTTTTCTGCCTTTTCCCTCTCTTCTCCCTCTCTAAAGGATCACATGGGCTAATTGGAGGGGGTAGAGAATCAGGAACTACTAAACACTAGTTGGAAAGAGAATCAAAGTGCGAAATGTATCTAAGCTGGGAAAACAAGCTGTTCACTATCCTAGAAGTCTTCAAGAACAAATATATGACAGAAATGCAAAGCATTTGTACTGATCTGCCAGTGCAGGTGCAGGGTCATATGCCTGGAAAAGTAGTAAAACTAATACTTGTGAGTCTTTCACATTTAGGAAAAGAGGAAAGCCTTGAGATTAAAAAATCAGCTTTATACCTGTGAGTCTTATCTGTCCATGTGCATGACTTCAGTAAGAATATCAAATTAAAGAAAAATCAGATTTAACTATAAATGGGAAGTGGGTTAAAATGTAAAGTGAGATTATTGAACTAGACTAACCACGTATTTTGAGATGACAACTGTTTCTTAACATGTAGAAGAACTAGACAAGGTGCATTTCAGTAAGGAATTTAGCATGATGCCAGCTAAATAATATTTCTGTGTAGTGTAAAACAAAGTTCTGAGAGCTGATCTCGGGAGAGAAAAGTTTGCATTTTACAGTTAATTCTCAAAGCAGACTGCATGTCAAAATCAGAGATCCTTCAGGAAGACAGATTCCGACATCAAAACTTGATGTTCGCCTTATTTTGAAAAGTTGTAGACTTCATGCAACAAAAAAAATACTGTGTTCGGAATTTAGAGATGTTCTGCAGCTCACGTATTTAATGCTGTATTAGAGACTGGATGGACAGTTCTTTCATTACAAATCCTTACAAGTAAGACATACCTAAAAATAACTTTGATTCATTATCATGCAAGGAAGAGATACCTGCACTCTTTTGCTCCTGCGATGATGACACAAGTAAAGCTCTAATTTTCTCAGAAAAGTTATTTTAAAGTTTTAAGAATAGATCACTAGATAATTCACCATTTTTATTCTGAGATTATTATGTTTATCCTTTGGTTTTAGTGGAGTTGGCATGCTCATAAATCTCACCTTCCTCTGGCTGTTATTTCTGTCTGGTAAATTATTTTTTTATTCACAAGGCAATAAAAGGTCACTGGGAAGAGGAATATAATATTCGCTCTCATAAAATAAAGTTAAAGAGTATTTAGCATTTATACCTTTCCAGGGTGGTAAACAAAATACGGTTTATTTGACTCAATGAAGACCTATGATACTGAAAGAGATAAATCTAATGACTTGTTTTAACAGAATAAGATAAATCTTTCAAGACAAATCTTCAATAACGCCGTGTTGTTCCTGTGGAAGTCCACTACACAATTACACATAGGTGCCCATTGAAAAAGCAGCACTTTGGCTCTTACCTGCCAGAATTATTTATAAGATGCACAAGATTTCTTAACCTCTTCTGGAAGTACAGCACACTTCTAAGCTGCAAGTCTATTAAATTATAAAAGCAAAACATTACTTAATAAAGTTTAGTACTAAATTTGATCATAAAATTGCAGGAATAACAGATTCTCTATTTTTCATCAAGCACTATTTTGACTGAGGGCTGGTTCCTGGGGTATGTTTTGGAGAACCAAAGCAAATTAATTCCTTTTGAAAGGAAAATTTAATTCTGCTTAGTAGCAAAATTTAATCCTGCTTGAGATACTTGGCTTAAAAAAACTGATATAGTAGCTAACCAACTGAATGTACCCACATCCAGAATAAGCCAGAATTTCTTAGAGCAAAATTGTATGTGAAAATGCAGTACAAGAACGCATAATACAGTACATTTTGCGTTTTGCAACTGCAATATTCATTTTAGTTTTCTTTTTTATGCTATGTCTTCATATTCACATTCTTTTAATGCAACATGGAAGAATGGGAGTTCTGCCAGAGAATCATACTGGCCCCAAATAGTTCCTTAGCAAGGAGAAGAATTATATTCACAGATTTTTCCTGGTTGAGCTCAGGTATTAATTCCAATCTTTAATGTAAACATCTAACAGAAATAATAAATACATAGGTAGGTAGATAGATAGATAAATAAATACTAAGTTATTCTGCCAGTGGAGTGTTGAAACAAGATTTCTCCTAAATGTGGACTCAGCTCCAGAGTTTTGAACGGAGAGTGAAGTTAAACATCCTTCTGCATCTGCCCTATGGCTTCTATCCGCTTTTCCCCATGTCTGCTCTGATCATTCTCAGTCTATTCAGCCCATGCTCTTTGCAAACCTCAGTTACCTTCATTAATCTACCATTTTCTCTCCATTAAGGAAGAATTTTCACATAAAGCGTTGTTGGTGTCCTAAAAGTAATCATCTTGCAAAGTTAAGATTTAATTAACTGCTCTCTGGGAAGGTTAGCTTGAAATAACTGTCCCATATTGACACATGGTAGACTTTACATTTCAAGTTCTTACTGAAGGATTACAATGAAAAAACATGAGCGCCTTTTTAAATTTTGAGCAACAAGTTCTTTATTCCTATTACTGCTCTCAGAAGTAATTGAAACCAAACATTTAGGTTTTTCATGACCTTTTTCAGTAAAGAACCATCCTGCTGTGGTACTTGAAACTGCCCAAATGCTGTTGTTGAAAGATATTTTCAGAACAGTGTCTCAAAGAGTGATCGAGGCTTGATGGAACTTTTTCTCCCTTTCTAGCTCAGTATTGAAAATCAAATATAATCACTACTTATCCTTCCACCTGCACAGCTCCCTGCCTTGGGCTTCTCAAGTGGCACCATGTAACTTCATAACTCCCATAAATCAGGTAATCATGTGTATTCAGTCCTAGATGTGCCACAAACTCATTTTTTAACCCAACAAGATTTATTGGGTAGTGATTTTTCATGCCTTCTGGCACCCCACGACAGTGGATATTTATATTTTTCTTTCCAAGTTATTCTATAACATTTCAAAGCAATGACTGTGTATCACAGTTTGTATTCCAAAAGTATCACTTCATGACAAACTCCCTACCCATTGATACGCACAGGATCTAAGAGTTCCGCCATTTCTTTTTTCCATGGCTGACTGTGCTGCCAGTTTTTACGAGAGAACAGATGTATCTGGAACAATGCGTTTTGCATTGTCATTTTGAAAGTCCTTGTTACGTACGGGCATAATGGATCTTCCCACCTTGGTGTTTTTAGCAGCTGGCAAGATACACGTGCTATAATATGTCCTGCTCATCAATCTGTTACCAAATCTTGTCAGCAAATTTTCAAGACACTCTTCAGAAGACAAAGAAATCATCTGTAAACAGGCTACTACAGTTTATCCTTAATACTAATGTGTGCTGATGTTCCAGTGTTTAAGATGGAACAATTGTCATCTTTGTCAGGAAAACAATAAACCTGTTGTAGAAATCAGTAATGCTTCAGTTTTATAAGAGTAATAATATTCAGACGAATTTTTCTGTTCCCATATTGAAATAGTGAGAGTTGAAAGCTCCCTGAAAAGCTAGATATCAAAGTGAAAAGAAACAGTAGGAAAACTGCATATTTGGGCCAGGCTTAAACTGCTTACCCTGGAGCAAAGCCCATACTGCAAAAGCTGGCAAAGAAAGCAAACACATTGGAGCAGTGAAATGCAAAATGGTCTAGCCCAAACTTTTCTATATTACTGCCAGTAAAGTCATGTGATTTTTATATTAACATACGTAATAAAATATTTTGTCTTCCGTGTTTGGTTTCCTGATATCTGTGCTATTTCGATTAGGCCACTAAGGAACAATCACACACATCCCACTGCAGTAACATACCCACTAATAGTTAGCTCCACAGTCCACAAAGATAGATGTCCTCATTATAAACATTAGACTGAAATAGAATTATTATTAGGTATCATCATTATGAAGTTCAGAATACTAGAATGTTATTTATATTCAGAGTGTATTGTTTTATTATTCACCCATACATGATTCATATTATTCAATTTATGTTTTGTTACTAGAAGTTTCTAACTGTGAGGCTTTTAGTTTAAACATTCCCTGATTATCTGTAATCCCACTGTTGTCTCTAGGAAGGCCATTGTAGTACTACATGTAACATCACCTAAGATCAGTAATATACTCTTAAATAATGTGAAGCAAAGCCTTATTCAAGTCTCTCACTCTACAATATTTGAGAAGCAGGACCTGGAAGAGAAAAATTACTGAATAAACCCCCTGTATTTTAGCAGCAGTCCAACATGACAGTCAGTGCCTCAGAGCTCATTAAATGTACAGAAACTGCTTTGATCTGCATTGTGTTTTAACAGTAAAGGTGGAATTGCTACAATTAGTGTTGGGGCTGTGATTATAAAATAAGAAGATGAAGTGCTTCTTCAAGACCCACAGAACTAGGATGAAGGCCGATGCTGTGTCTGGAGGAAAACAAAGTTTATGTTTTGTGCTTGCTTCAAGGGAGGTGTCTCAGACTGCTTTTAAGTTCAGGGTTCGGACTGAGTTGAGGTAGGAGTCACAGAAACATGTTACTTTTACAGCTTGATGTTCAAATAAATTGCAGCAGAGCAAGAAGCATATGATTTGTTAATATTCCTTTTCCCATTAACTGTGCCTTGATAATGATTAGTGTTAGTACGAGCTCTGATTAGATTTACAGAATGTAGATACTAAATTATTACTTTTGCTACATGATCCTGAAAGAACAAGGACTTGGGGAAAGGACCTGGGCCAAAAAGACAAGCATTTCTTTACCGTATATTATTCCCAAAGCTGGAGTTTGATTAATGCCACAGACACCAGGTACTGACTTTTTTCACTGTTATTGCTCTTAACACCTGAAGAAATAGGGTGACAATGGATGTGAAATGGAAAAACAGTTGTTCGATTTTGACCAGAGGAGGGGTGTCTAAACTACTATTACAGACTGTTGTTGACATTAGGACAAAGGCTAGCAAAAAGGATTGCAAAGAGATGCACCTGAAGGGCTCAGTTTACTTGCCGATCTTGTCAAATCCACAGGTTAGCCAGTGAAGTCATCCCAGCTTACAATTATCCAGCATTTTTTCACAGTTGGAAAAGTGTTCGTGGTAGACACAAGGACCTCCAGGTACTGAATGGTAAAATCAACATGTGCTGGACTTCTGCCCTCCTGTGAACTAACGTAACTTGGCTGCTGTTACCCACCTTAGAACGAAACAGAACTCTTTTCCAATTTTCTCATCAGTCCTCAACCAGATCCATGTGCAGTATCAATATCAGTAACAATATCAAGCAACTTATCAAACAGTTCACACAAACCTGAAGTCCTCTTTCATGTAAAAACAAAACTCACATCCAGCCTCCATCAGATTTGGCTTTCACATGGCCCAACACAGCCATGAGCCACCCACTGTCTTTTCAGTCTTGCCTAATCATGAATTTGAGGATGGATCAATGGCTGAGGCTTCTTGCAGACCTTACTGGAAGGCGTCTTCAAGGCCACTGTTGCCATGGTCTTCAAGTTGGCCTGGAGTGCAGGCAACCTAAACTGCAGCCTGCTGCCTCGTGGCACAGCATGAAATAGGGATAAATTATAAAACAGCTACAAGAATGAGGAAGCGTGCCAGACTTGAATACTCCACATGCAAAAATAAACTTAAGCTCCACCTCTTTTCCATTACTAACCTACATCCGAGCCTATCTTTAACATTACATTATGACAAACCCCATACCCAACAAGTACATGAAGTGTAAGACCCTGTGTGTCCCAGCCCTCATCCTCACTGTGGAAGATCAGCAAAATCCAAGCATTACACCAGTATAATAAGCCTTAACACTGTCCATAACCCCATAGATATTGCTACACCAGCAGTGCATCACCTAGCTCTTAAAACAACATGAACAACGTCTCAGAGGACCAAGCAGTAAATCTCCCAGCTCAGGCCTCTGTCCCAATTTCAACCCTAATTCAAACTGTAACCTTGAGTCTAATCCTTCTTGCCCCTTTCTCACTCCAGTTTTGTCCTAGGCTTGAATGACACAGAAATTTGAACAGTAAGTCTTATCACTTCAGCCTTTAGTACCCACAACAATATATCGAGAAGAAATTATTCATTAATCTTATGTCATAAATCGATTTCAATTCAATTGTCACAGAAAGCCCCAATACTTGAGCAAGTTCTTGGCTTGGTTGATCTAATAACAATTAATCAATATATTTCACATGCTGAATTTTGAAGAGTAAATGTAAAACCAGACTTTTATCCCCTGGCATTTTAATGAAGGGTAAACTAAGTCACTAACATATATAAAGCCAAAGTGATTTTGTTTCAAATGTTTAAGACATTCTGCAAAAAACATTTATTCTTTTGAATTCTTTTTGGAACCTTCTAGGAGGAACTATTTTGAGAAATACTAGATCTAGAGCACAAAGGTAACTATATTGGCTCTCAGAAATGTGAACATAGTGAAGTTAGCACCCTGGGAAGCAACAGACATGAAGCAAACTATAAACTGGAAAGATATCGGAGAGAAGACGTGAGGCACTGAGCTGGATTGCCTGAACCAGAGGACTACAGTGAGAATTTATGATTTAAAAAGTTACAGTAGTTCATTTTAAAGGAATTTTATCCATGTAGAGTGTTCCCTCTTGAAGTGACAGTGGCTGCCCTCATCCCTCAAGAGAGGGACAGCACATGTTTTATGCCTATCAGTCAAAAGTTTCCTTCCTAATAATGTTTTTTAAGTATACATGTATGAAATGGGACTAAAGAGTCTTGGGAAATACCTGTAAAAAAACCTCAGGTAAGGTTCGTATGGTGCATACTAATTTCGCATGTCCTTATGGATGTATAATTTAATAGATGATACTGGGGAATGTAATATAGATTGTGTTAATAGGCTATGGATTATGTTAACTGAGGGAGTGCTTGAAAGCCCTGTAGAATAGGATAGAAAATACCTTCTTTCTTAAGAAACTACTTTTCTATAGCAAACACAGAACTGTTGACTTAAATAGTGGATTAAAGAAAGAATTTAAAAAGGCTTGTCTTATATTTTCCAGCATGAGCAATAGTGACAACATCTCAAGAGCTGACAAAACATGTTTGGGCTTCAGCTCTGCCACCTATCTTACTGAAGAACTGTGTGGTAGCACCTCAACACCCTCTCAAAAATTACGTTATAGGCTTACTATAAATAGGGTTGGGTTTTTTTCCTAAAAAAGGGGACTATGAGATCATGCAAAAGCAAATGCGTAACTGCATGCAGACATCAGCCTTGCAGCCTCAACACCAAAAGCCCAGGTGATATTTCAGGAGCAGTGATGAGCTCTAGCTCAGGTGGCGTCTCACTGCTGCTGCACTGCAGGCTTGGGGGAAGAACCCTGCTTTGTTGGGGAAGAGGTGCTGAAGCTGCAGCCTACCCTGCTACCGAGGTTGCCAGGGTTACTGCAGGGATCCCAAGTGTGAGATTCAGGACTGTGATAGAGAAGCATTGCTTCACTAAACAAAGAAATAACAAAACAGAGATCATTAAATACTAGAAGACTGCTGCAGAAATAAATACAACTGAATAAAACCACTAACAGCTACACACAGGCAAAATGCCAGAGCTGGGAAAATTATCACTAAATCCTGAATTACCTCCTAATTTAAAAGTGTTCTGTAAACCCAGGGGGAATTTCTGGCACAACACAATTACATTAACATTCCTCTCTGTGTTATACCCATTACCAGTCTCATGGTATGCTCAGCTGTATCTGAGCTATCCCAGCTGTCCTGCATGGAGACAGGTATGTCTTGTTCCTAGTGCTGAACCAGATGAACCCTCAGCTTCAGCCCTTAATGCTAGCTCAGCACACTTCTTCCTGCATTTGACTGTAATGGGTCTCATCCAGGAGTTTTTAACTCGGTTACAGGTTGATTCAGTGTTTGAATACAAGATGCAGCCTGAATGAGTTCAGCTACTGTGCGTTGTCCCTTTTTGGCACAGCAGGTCTGTGTGAGATATGGTAGCCAGGGCCAAATATTGGAGCACAGGCATGAAGCTGTGCTGCTGAGTATGCCATAGGCACACAAGCAGTGCTGTATAAGCACAGAAAGAGTGTACTAATTCTATTACATATGAAAGGGCAAAATATCTTGTATCTGAGTTCAGAACTGCGCCCCAGTATAGATACAACCTTAAAATACGAGTTCAGAAACTACCAGTGGTTGCTGTGAAATGCACAAGCACTTGAAAAGCCTCCTGAAATTTTGAGAAAAATCCATCAATCGATCAATCAATCCATCAATCTTAAAACTGCTTTTGCTTTTCACCATTTTGGTTTGGGTTTGGGTCTTTTATCCATATTTTTCCACTTCTAGTTTACATCTGAAGTTGAGGAAATCCACTTGCTCTTGTTTTTTTTTAATGTATTTTTTACATGGAAGCACATGTAATTTTATGATACCTGTGCAAAATCTCATGTGACCAGTATAAGGTAAGGAAAAGGTGACTTACGTAATAAAAGAGTTTGAGAAAAAAACTTGTCTTAAAAGTAATGTCCCACCACTTATATAATGATTTCAGATACAATTTGTACTGAGAAATTACTTTGAACAACAACATTTATACAGTTTTCTAGGAATTGCTTTTTAAATCTCAAGTCCAAAATATTGTTCTCCACCATTAACTGTTTCTTTGCTGTGAAACTTAGTCTGGACACTTCTGCATTAGTATTCTTAACCATTGCAGTTATTCAGGATATCATGGAAATTTCTTTCTATTCTAAACCATTCCTTTTTGAAACTACTAGTTTTAAAGATTACTGTAGTGTAAGTCCTGAGAAGAGAAAGCATGTCTGGATGTATTCATGCTATAAACACTTAGTAGAAAATTAAACTTAATAAGGCAAATGTAAGAATGAAAAAGAATAATTAGTAACTCTAAAAGGGTAGTTTACCAAGTGAAAGAAATGGTTTCCTGAGCTTAAAACATTTAGGCATATATCCTGATGCATTGGGAAGGTTTTCAAGCAATATAATTAAACTAGACAACTTGGGTTCATTATTGTCACATTTTCCCCTGGACTCTTACAGAGGGGTTGGCCTTTAGTAGTTATTTTAGCGCCAGAGTGTCCATTTCTGTATTTCTTAATGCTTGGCTTTCTCATAGGAGGAACCATGAATATCCTGAGCTTCTGGAAGTTGTACTCATATCAGTAAATTTGAATTTCTGGGTCTATCCATCTCTTTCTTTGGATACACTCTTCAAGCCCTTATGTGCAATGGAGATTGCAGGAGCTGATTCCTCCTTGTCATGGGTTCAGCAGCAGCAGGCATTTTTCCCCTTGTTGGTAGCTGGTGCAGCACTATGTTTTTGACTTGTGGCC
>JANRGW010036297.1:16284-27289 GCA_024733675.1 Psilopsiagon aymara | reverse complement strand
CTCTGGACTTGTTCCAACAGTTCCATGTCCTTTTTATGTTGAGGACACCGGAACTGCACACAATACTCCAAGTGAGGAAAGTGAGTACTTCATGTTAGTCTACTTTAAACCAGCAACTTGTGCAGCTTCCACTGCATTCAAAAATGCATTTTGGCAACCCTTTGTTGCTGAAGAATGTCCTTTATTTCTTACAGCCATATATATACACATAAAATAGTTGCTCTGTGTATGTTGTGATTTTCAACACAGTGGATCTATTCTTCACTCATACTGATCTCTGTAGGTGACTACAGAGGTTCTTTAACATGTTGGTCTGTCCATCCTTACTTTGTACACAAACCCTCTAACATTACTGGTGTATCAACTGTAAGCAAATAAATCTTAATATCTGAAATACTAACTTTACTGCTATTGCTGCATCTTGCTCTACAGCATACAAGGATCATGAAAAGCAGTTAACAGTAGTAAAAGCTTAATTATTCTTTACTAATTAGTGGCTGAAATAAATGTCAAGGTTGTCTGTAGTAAAAAATGACATCATATATGATATAATTAAATACACAAAACTATGTTTAAATAGCTGGAAGCATCTGGCTAAACCAAATCAACCAAAAAATTCAAAGACAATATTGACAAAGGCCCTTACATCACACTGGTGTGAGTAGAAGTTTGTCACAAAATCATGTTAATTTTACTGATAATTTTCTAGTAGGTTAAAGTTAATTTTGCATTTTTATAATTATACATTCATTTCTATGGTAATAAAAGCCAATGAGAATGGTATAGCAAACAGTTCCTAAAAATGCCAAAAATGAATTGATCAGTGTATACTATCACCTTTTTATGCAGATGTAGGTATACAGATATCGAGTAACCTATAGATATAGATATGATGCTACCTGAAGGCTCTGGGAAGGGCTATCTAAATCTGTAGTGCGACCGCTTCTATGTTTTATGTCTTCAACAATTTTTACCTCATACGATCACAACAAAATGCCTTAAACTGGATGTTCTTGACTTGAAAATGTTTGTGCAGTCTGACCAAGGGGCGTGAATGCGGGAATTTGCAGTGGCTCTATGGGGTAAGTCTGATGATTGTCTGGAGCTTCTCCCTTCCTAAAGCTCCAGAGAATCTCAGCGTTGCTCTTACCAACAACCTTTTTCCTATGTTTCAGGATGAAGCAGATGTTACTGACATTAAAAGAGGAACTTGCATGGTGTAAATTCTGACAAGCCAGACAGGAGCAGTATAGTAGTGTCATAACTCTATATTATTTAATACCGCAAACCTCAATTAGCTTACACTACCCACGGACACATCTAATTGTTAATATCAGGTGCTTCCATCTGATTGTAGATGAAGGAGCTCAGCCACCCCAGCAATTTGCCAAGGTTGCCGTGGCAGAAGGCAGCAGTGCTGGCGCTTCCAGCACTGGGCAGCAGGCTGGCTGCGGCAACCTTTGTTCCTTCGCTCCCTTAGCTCTGCTTCCCTATCCAGACTGAGGAACATAGCCTGGTCATGGCTTTGCCTTTTTTTACCTCCTTACTCACCTGCAGACTCTGTTCATATTGTTTTATGGTACTTTAGACAACGGGTTTTAACAACTAAACATAAAAGCCACTCAGAGCATAAACAGGAAACTTGTGTTTAGGTGGGAGTGCCCAGGAATTTCATACTGCTGACCACAGAGGCCATGGGAGAAAGGAAATAGGAAAAACACTGTAAATACCTGGGTGACTAATGACTTGTGCTGCTCATCTGGCTTTTCAGAGCACAAAAAGTTTAGTCTCTCCCAGGCAAAACAGCGCAGGGCAGGCACAACTTCTCAGGTCCATGCCCCTCCGGTGCCTGTTTCTCTGCTCTGTTCCCACCACGGAAAGCTCCTCATTCCCATAAAGTGAAATAAGCCTGCAATAAATTGTCTCCTGGCCCTTGAGGCTGCACACACTGATGGCAGAGGGAGGGAGCGTGACATGCAAGGGTGTGTGCCCGCTCTTTGCATTCTCACCGCCTAAGAGGATTTGGATGAAAGAAACCAAATTTGCACCCCCCTGTTTTGTGCCGAGGCAGCAGCTGGAGTTTGGGAGCAGCGTGCGCCTTTGTCCAGCCTTCAGTCGCCGGCTCCCAAAAGGGTTGCCATTGTTCCTGAGGGGCCTCCACGGGGCTGCTCCCGCGCCCGCTCCCTTTTATCGCCAGCCGCATGGCTTGTGAGAGGTTTTGTCTTTTGCTGACGGCAGCAGGTTTGGCCGATCGGCATCTCCCACGCGACGGCGCTGGGGCGGGATCTCCAAGTTGGCCATCTGCACAGGGAGGACTGGTGATTCGGTGGCCTGACGATTCCCCTCCCGGGGCCGGTGCTGCTGGTGAAACCGTGACATCTGGTCACCTTCATCAGGAGTGCGGGTCTGATTTCACTCCAGAGCCGGAGAGGTTTCTCACACTGACATTGTGACCCGGCAGAGGAGGGGTGGAAGCAGATGAGGATGCTCCCCAGGCGTCGCATTTCTGGGCAGGGAGCAGCAGCCGGGCAGGAAGGCACCAAGGGCAGGCCCTGAAGCTGCGGTGTGGGACACTAGCGCAGACCCTGGGGACTGCAGGGGCCCTTCCGTAGCTTTGGCTGATATCTGCCCTGGCTACAGAGGGAGCATGGCCTGGAGGGTCAGCGCTGTGAGCCATGCTGGGTGGTGTGGGCTCCTGCCTCTCCTCCTGGATGGAGGGAGCCCCTTTGGGGCCCTTGTTCAGTCCTTGCTGCTTCTGTCTGCCTCAGCATAAAATCCAACACGGAATAACTAGTTTGCCTTTCACCACTTTTTTCTTTAGAAACAATAACCTGTGAGTAATGTTGATGTGCCCGGGCTGCTTCAGGGAAGGACCAGCACATCCAGCGATGAGAGTCCTGGGTCAGCAGCTGGATAGTGCTGAAATCAAGCGTGTTACTAAATAGAGGTGGAACTTCACTCGTGGAAAAATAAGCACATCTGTAAGCATTTCTCTGAGACCAGGGTTTCATCCATAATGAACTTCTCGTTTGATTCCTGATGTGATATGATAAGCAATGGCAATGTTTGGCAGGGAGCTGGGGAGGACAGCTTTGTTAATATCCAGGCATGATCAGTTCCAGACTGTGCAAACATGGAAGTTTTATGCTTGTATGTATATGGTACTTGTATGTATATTTGTATCTATAGGTTATAGAGACACAGGTGTAGATACAAACTGACCCAGTCTGTAATACATACTTACTTTTTCCTACGCAGTTATAAAATATATAGATAAGATTGCTGTGATCACAAAACCTCAGCAATTGGACTCCTTCATTTTTCCATGAATAGTGTAGCAATGAAAGATGCTGTGCTGTTGAAGTCTCCTCTTTTCCTAAGGACAAGCACAGGCCAAGTACAAGCTGACTAGCACTATGTTTCCATCACAGTTTGAGAAAATGCACTCAGACTCCATCTTCTCAGCAGGCAGGGTCTCATCTGCAGCAAGCACACAACCTCGCTGCTGTCGAAGGAAATTGCTAAATACTCATCAGGCAGGTGAAAAATGACATTGCTAGATGGCAAACCCAGTGTGAAGTCACTGAGGGACTTAGTGGCAGAGTATTGCAGCAGGGAAATTTTAGCTCCCCACCGCAGCCCATGCAATGTAGATGCCTTGCTTTCCTTGCACATTGCCTGGAGGGGATCACAGTGCTCAGATGGCAGGGAAGCACGCACCACGCTGCTGGAGACATGCTGTATGGCTAATTTGGGATGGGAAGGACATCACTCCTTCCACCGAGCTAAGTACCTAAGTCAGCTCTCATGCACTGACCCTGACACTGTGCCCAGGAGACCATAGTGGTCAAAGCAGTTCTCAGGGGTTTACTTCTAAATCCCTTCTCTTGCATAATGCTGAAAAGGGGCTCTGACCCAAAACTCTCCTCAGTTAAATACCCAAGCTGCCAAGCTACAGATTTCAGGGATTCCTTTTGAAACTCTTCCACTTTGTACAAAGCGATTAAATATTCATTGGCGCAGGGACTAGGAGCTGGCTTCTGGATGAGCACCCCCACCCCAAGCCGCAGAGCCCTTTTCACTCCCATCCTCTGAATATTTAATCAGCTCATACAAAGCAGAGCGGCTTCAGCAGGGGAGCCTGGGAGCTTCCCGGGCAGTGAGACCCAGCGATCATCATCTGCAACAGCGGGACCGGATCCCAGGCCCCTGCTCCAAAGCAGGCTGATGAAGGATTTAAGCATTCGGCTTAGCATAGCTGTGAGCGTGTTAGCTATTCACAACGGAGGATGTGACACTTCCTTTCTCCTCTCTCCCCCACCCTGCCTTTTATGCCAGTTGCATGTGGTTTAACCAGCTCAGAGTCCAGCAGGAAGACAGGATGAGGAATGCTCCATTTGTGTCCTGAAAACTGTACAAAATGAATGAATGAAAATTTCATGAGAAGTTTTTCAGCCATTCAAGCACCTCTCTTAATAATTCAGATGTTTGATTTTCTTCTTCAGTATGCAGTAAGGATTAATGCACTTTGGAGATGATATAGGAACTAGTTTTCAGAAAAGAAAAAAGACCTCAGATTTAAAAAGAAAATCCCACATAGAAGTATGACACTATTATGTGAGCCTCTATCCTCCTGATTCTCTGAACTGCTGACTGGCACAGGCTTTGCATGGAAATTTCAGCACAGAGAGATCTTTCACAGCCAACCTCTAATAAACAAAGTTCACAGCGGAAATGCTGACAGGCTGTGATCAAAGCAGCACCCTCAGGTATTGCTGCGATATAGTGCTTGCTTACTAAAACACAGAAGTTCAAACAGCCTAGCTGTATTTAATTGGGATATACAGTTTTTCCAGCTTGGAGACCTCAGCACCAAAGAGGGGTTTTCTTAGATCTTTCACTCCGCTATTGTTCTGCTTTTTGCTCAGGAAAAATGACTTTAGGATATCAAGTTTTGGTGTTTCATCTGGAACAAGGACTCTAGGACTACATATAGCATCGCCTTGAACTTCACAGGAGGTTGCCCTGTGAGCAGTCATCTGCTGTTTCTGCTCAGAAGACCATGCTCCCCTCTTCATAGCCATATGAAGCAGCTCTTCCCCAGTGGTGGATGAATATCTTTACTTCAGTCACATCAATGGCATATGTAAAAAAGTGACACTAACAGTACAACATAATGAAGCTTTGGTATCTTTAAGGTATCACAATAGAGAAAATTATCCAGGCGGTGAACTCTTGGAACTACCAACACAGGCTCTACCAGTCACCATTCAGGACTTCCTATAGTCTGGAGCAGTGCTTGTGCCACACTCAAAGTCCACAACTCACACTCCCAAATTCAGATGCAAGTCTTAAACTTTGGCCTGGCCTGACCACTGGAGATAAGAGCTATGTCTCAAGGATGCTAGCTGGATCTGAATTGCTCTCACCCTCAACCTGCGATTAGAGCTGAAAGATTTCTTTAGGGATGCTTCTTTCAAAAGACCTCTGCAGCAATTGGAGAGAATGGAAATCTTTCAGGCAGTAGGATCTGCTTCCATCTGAGGGAAAGCAAGGGAGATCTTGCTTGCTAAGTCTATACACTAAACATGGTGCATCCAGGTTTGGGGTGAATCCAACTCATTTGGGTATGGTCATCTCTACTCTCACCACCACGCTCTTGGATGCTGCATGTGGAGCAGTGTCCAGTAGATGAGAAGGGTACAAGCCAAATGTAGGACCATGGATGAGCATGGTTGTCTCTGCATCTTTCACCATTGAGTGAGGTCAGGAGACAGGCTTTGCTACCTGAAAGGAAAGTCCTGGGGCATACCAGTGATGTTGCATAAGGGAAATTGCAGAGAGATCAAAGGAATTCTCAAGAAAGAGTATTTGTTTCTTGCCAAGTTCTCTCATAGCATCCACCACAGTCCCATATCCCAGCTCTCAGTCTTCTTAACTTAGCAATCCAGATCCCAACACTGTCATCTCCAACCCATCTTTGGTCAGTGAATTCCCATTCCTAAAATCAGTTTCGGCTTCCTGGTCCCACCATCTATTTGTGATTAAACTTTAGTCAAGGATTTGCATCCACTCCTGCATTTTGAGCCACTGCTACAAAGCCCTGAAAAATAGGACCTTTCTGAAAAGCAGTTTGTTAGCATCTTTTTGTAATACAAACAAAACAAAATGTTTTCTCAATTCCTGTTCACAGAATCTGCTAAGCTGTTTTAACAACAACAAAAAAAAAATGCTAAAATTCAGCCTTGGGCATACACCTGGAATATAAAATATCAGCCTAAATGGTTAAAGTTTGACAAAGTCTCAAAATGTGGTTTTATAATAGGAAATATTTGGCAAACTTCATATTATGCACTATTAACCCCGCCTATTAAAAATATTTCCTTATGTGTAGCAAAGGGCTTTATACAAACTAGCATTTGCAGATGGAGTCACTATTTCCTAGCGTGCAACAGCTCAGTAATTCTGACTTTTTCAAAATTACAAAGTACAAGAAGACAACATTAATGGAATAACCCCTCAATGGATTTATTCTTTCAAATAAAGTTTGCTTTGAATTATGTTGAAGAAAAAATACATATTTAGATCAACTAATTGCCATTTAATTACATGGATATTACTTAAAAACAGCTGAATGGACTTCTTATTTTTTAATTGTGAAAATTCTCTCACAAGCTGAACTCTTCTATGCCAAGTTTCTGTGCTGAGCACATTTTTACGGTCTAGTTATAAACCCTAGAAAAACAACGTTTATAGGAAATGTTGACACAACCTTAACTGAAGTGGTGCTAGCTGACACCTCTATATTTTCAATTTGGGGATTTCTACTGGGAAAATATAAACACTAATGTAGTAGAGGAAGCCAACTATAATAAAACCCTCATAGTCTTCCTGCTCACCCCATGAAGACCTACTTCAAAAAGCACCAACTCAGACTGGAGATGAGTTGAAGTTAACTGCATTCCTCTGAGGATACTAAAAATTACCTGTAGGTAGTTCAGCCTTACAGTAACTTGCAAGACTTCAGTTTGGTCAAAGCCACATGAACATCCATTAAAAAATCCCGGAAAGAAACTAAGAATGTGCACAAGCTTAAAAAGGGTGCTACTCCAGTTATATCCTTCCTAGCACAACATAAAAAGAGGAAAATAGACTTTACAGATTCTAGTGAAACAAATGTAAGTACACACAAGGGAAAAATATAGAGATGGAAAGTGAAAAGTGAAGCTAGCTTTGCTGCCTGTATCATTTAAGTCTGCAAGCCTAAAATGAATTAATAAAGGACAGGCTGGGGCCTCTGCTTAGCCTTCTTTTTAAGCATGTTTGCATGGACATGAGACAAGTAAGATGAGGATGATTGTCAGGACAGCTTCTGAGTCTTGATGAAACAGATCTGAAAGTGCTGGTAACTGATTCTGCCTCAAGAATGAAAACTGACCGTGTTAGTAATATAATGGAAGTGATATATAGTGAGATAGTGTTGGAGGGAGGGTGTTGGAAAAGGTGGTAGCATAATCTCAGAACCTAAATAAGAAGTCTAGACTGAAAAAGAAATTCCATTGTTTAAGGGCAAATTGTACCTTCTTTGATGAGATGACTAGCTCTGTACATGGGGAGAGTAGGAAGCGTGGCATTTCCTTTGATTTTAGCAAGACTTTGAAGATTATTTCCCATGGCATACTTGTAACCAAACTGGGGAGACATGGACTGGGCAGCCAGACTTGAAGATGTGTGGTAAACTGGCTGAATCATGAGACTCAGAGGATAGCAGCCAACAGTTCACAGTCTAGCTGGTAACCAGTTGAGTGGTTTTCTGGATTTAACAGGGCAGCTGATACTGTTTAACGTCTTCCTTAGGTTACTTGGGCAGTAATCTATAATACACCCTCAGCATATTTGCAGATGTTATCAAACTGTGGAGAGTGGTCAACATGATGGAAGGCAGAGCTGCCATTCAGGAGGACCCTGAAAAGCTGGAGAAACAGTCCCTGAGGAAACTCTTGAAGTTGAACAAAGGGAAATGCAAGTCCTGCACCTGGGCTGAATTAACCCCATGCAGCAGAACAGGCTGAAGCCTGCTGGCTTGGTGCTAGCTTAAAAGGAAAGGAGATGTCAGCCCTGGTGAATATGTCAGTAGTGTGTCCTGTGGCAACAAAGGTCCATCTTCATGCTGGGCTATTAGGAAGAATAAAGCCACCAGGTCAAAGGAAGTGAATATTATTGTACACTTGGTACTCATGAGACCCTTGTATGAAATAATGTGTCTGGATTGGGGTCCCGTGGTACAAGAGAGACATGGGTAAATGGTAGAGAGTCCAGAAGAAGGCCAGCAAGATGCTCAAGGGGTTGAAGCAAAAGGCACATAAGGTGAGACTGAAAGAACTGGCTTTGCTGAGCCGGGGAAGAGAAGGATAAAGAAAAATCTTACTGTTGTCTTCAATTACCTGAGGAGTGGTAGAGAAGATGGGACTGACTCTTTCCAAAGCTGCATAGCAGAAACAGAAGAGGTAAATCAAACATCAGAATGGGAAATTGCAATTGGGTATAGGGGAGAAGAAATCACAGGGAAAATAGTTGAAGAGTGGCCAGGTTGCCTAGAGAGGTTGTGATAACTTTATCCTTACAGATACCTAAAACTCACTCGGGAAAGAGTGAACTGTGCTTTGAAGGGTAGGTTGGGCAAGATCATCTCCAGAAGACCTTTTCAACCTAAATGGTTCTTTTTGCTTTTTAGAGACCATCTTGACTTGCCAGTTCAAGGGCTCGGTGGGGAAACCAAGACTTTCCAATGTCACTTCTGACATTTAATCGCCCAATGGAAGAAGTGCAAGTGGGACAGTGGCACTCTGAGCAGCAGCCTACTGGCTTTCAAATGCCATTCAGATTCCTCCTTTAGACAAAATGGCTGTTGATGGAGCTGCATACTTGCCTGCTTCTGAGGGACCAGCCCTCTCTGTTTTTAAAGAGCAGCTTGCTGAACTCTCCAGCAGCATTAGAGAGTATTGGCCTGACTTTTTCTTGAGTTGATACCGTACCTAACCTTCACTTCTTCAGAGGTGAACACGACAAGTTATGTAAAAAGCCAGACTGAATCATGCTGGTAAATAAATGCAAAACTTACTGACCTTGTCTTAGACCTGTAATGACCTGCCCTTAAGTAGCTGTAACCCATTCCATTTCATGCAGATAACAAACTGCAGGTCTTTGATTTGGTGAGACACTTGCTGCTTTTACCATTACTTCTGTGTTAAGTCTAATTATCTATTAAGAAGGTAATTTAGGTTACACCCAAAGAAAGTCAGATGTACCTAACCTTCTGCAGCTCCTATGAGACCTTTTGCTAAGGCATCTCCATGAGCAGAAGAGCTTTGGATGATGGGTTTTTTTTAACCTTGCTAACATTTCAGCTGTGCTGGCAGTAATTTATATGGGTTTTGCCTCCTGCCTCCTTCTTCTGTTTTCCCCAAAAGGTTTCACAAGATATCACAGTAACCTTGGCAAAAATGTGAAGTCTACTTTAAGGTTAATGCTAAACTTCTGTGGTACATTATTTTAAGGTTTAAAAGAAAGATAGTAAGTTCCAGTATGTACCTGTCAGTACTAAATGATTGTTCATTTCCTGTGAATTGGGAATAAAGTAATAACATACATCTGGCCAGCCAAGCCATGTTGCTTATTTCTTTTTCTTCTCTGAGCCATATCCTTTACCAGCTGTGAGACATCACCATGCAGAATCTCCAAATACCTTTGAGGAAAATTAAAACAAAGGAACAGAGGGCTGGAAGGGACCCCCTGTGTGCCCTGCTAGCCCCAGGCCACATCACAGTGCCTTTCATCAACTGTTCACATACCATCTTACAGCCCCTCTCTTGCCCTATACTTGCATTGGAAGTCTGCTCTCTCTGGCGTTGATTGCTCAACTGGCTAGATAAAGTCTTTCAGTTTCCAGTTAAAAAGCATTCATGGGCAGTTTATACCCATTTGTTCCTGTGCCAACAGCATACCTGATCTTCAAAAGATCTTTTTCTTTCCTTGATGTTTAACCTCCTGTTGTATTTATAGAGAGCAGTGGTACTCTGTGTCAGCTTTTGCTTTGCTACACTAAATAAGTCAAGCTCTTCTGTCCTCCTTATGCAAAGGAGGCTTTCCATTCCCTATCACCATGGTACTTCTTTACTGCCCCTGCTCCCAGGTCATCTTTGGCTAGGGTGCTATTGCTGGAGGTGATGCTTCAGATAAGGTGTCCCCAACTTCTTTTATTAGTTTGTAACCATTTTCTCATGTGAATCATGCCAGAAGATGACATGCTGAAAGGATATACATCGCCACACGTACTAAATATGTTGAGAAAAATCCAATTATGCACCTTCTTTCCTTTTTTAATGTAATATTTCTGAACGTTAGGTGCTTGTGGACTTTGTCTTTCCTGTTTTAATGTAATATTTCTGAATGTTAGGCGCTTATGGACTTTGAAAGACAGTGGAGTGCTGATGACAGACCTTGAAGCTCACATTAGAGCCTAGAAACAGAGGTTGAGGTATGAAAACAACAGCCATGGAAACACAGTGACCAGAATGAAAAAGAATCCGAGAGAGCAGTGAAGTAAGATTTATTACTGCAGTGCAATGGATGAGAAAGGAGATGATTAGAAATTAACTGTCAAATTCAATTTTTTATACTCTCCTGGCATGAAAAACACTTGAAATACAACAATACGTATTTACATGAATAAAAATCTCAGCCTGTGGCATTTTTGCAACGTACTCTATTTGAAAACATGGCAAGTGAAATTTACTTTATGCTATAAATATTGTTTGCTTCCTGCATATTTCCAAGCCAGAACAAAGGTAACCAGCATGACTAAGTGGAGAAAAGAGGATCTTTTGCGTTTTTCTCCACATGCATACAGTCTACCAGCTCTTGAGCAAGCTAATGTAAAAGCTTAAATATTATGTTCTCTTTGCACATTTCTGATGTGTGACATTAATAAAATCCTGGGGGGGGG
>JANRGW010036297.1:0-13019 GCA_024733675.1 Psilopsiagon aymara | reverse complement strand
GCAGAGACAGGACACCTGACCCAAACTGACCAAAGAGGTATTCCATGCCACAGCATGTCATGCCCAGGATGTAAAAACTGGGGGCAGCTACCCAGAAGGGTTAGATCACTGCTGGGTCAGGCTGGGTATTGGTTGGCGGGTGGTGAGCGGTTGTATTCTCTTCCCCCGTCATTTCTCTTATCATTATTATTGGTGGTATGTTACACCTTAGTTACTGGACTGTTCTTATCTCAACCCGTGGGAGTTACATTCTTTTGATTCTCCTCCCCATACCTCCGGGAGTGGGGGGGAGAGTAAGAGAGTGACTGCGTGGCTGATTTGTCAACTGGGTTTCAACTACAGCACGCACCTATTGAACTGTGTTGGGGATGGCTGTATATTGGCCTATCTGTGTCCTGCCTAATGTTTCTCCTGGATGTGTTATTTCTGCTAAACAAGTATTTACTGTTAGTATTTAGGTAAAGCTCTGGCTCTGGATGCTCAGAACTTCTGGTCATGCTCTTCTACTGCCTACCCCAGGTAAAAAATATCACCTATTACACAATTACCTTCACCACCACTATTGCTTTTATATTGTGTTTTCCTGTGAAATACTGTGGGTGCCAAACATAACCCAAACTGTCGTCTGCAGAAACAGTGTCTCCCAGAGGAGGTGCAGAATGTGCACAAACATGTGCTCTGTTTTCCTAAGGGCACCTGCCAGAATCCTGCTGATGCATCAAGCATAGGAAAATATTTGGCACAAGCCACGTCTCCAAAGATTTCTCTCCTTGTAGGTAGTGGAAAATATTCCTTTTTAAACATGCTTCTTTCTTTCTTTTTTTTTTTTTTTAATTTTCTTTTTGTGAGTCAATGCTGCAGTGTCCAATAAGCACAGCCACTTGTGGCTTCTCAGATCTCTCCGAGCACTTATACAGTCCCATTTTAGTTCCTGCCTTAAGGTGAGTGGTGTGAACTGTTGTCAAGCTGCCCTCTCTCTGCTCTGTCCTGTGCTTCTGAGTTTCTTTTTTTCCCAGAAGGCTTCCCCAAATTCTTTTTCATGTTCCTATGTATTTTGACTTTCCAACAGACGCATCTTCCTAATGGCACTAAGATTTTTTTAACCCATTAATGGTTACTGCTTTCACGGGTATACTCACAACTTGAATTCAGTGATGGCGTGGCTAGAATATTAACAATCAGAGCATTAGGTTATTCAGGAAGGACAGGCTCAATTAGACAGTACGAGATGATACACTGCTTTGCATTCAAAGGTCCATACATGTGCTGGGAGGTGCACAACGTGGAGGAAGTTACAAACTCTGAGAGGGTAAAAGTGAACAAGAATATGAGGGCTTTGATTGTGGGGATTGCAAAATATCAAACCAGGAAGACCTGAGGCTTTTTGTGTCCAAAAAGCAGAATCAGCCAAAGGACAGCATTTTACATGAATGACAGATCTTACCAATCCAGGTATTCATTGGTGAAGGAATACAAGAGAATGCAAATGTCCAGCAAGTTCCAGGAATTACTGGTAACGTAGTTTTTAAAAGTGGAGGAAAGAGTCAGAAAGCAGACTTTTCCAGATTTAATGCTAAGCAGTAAAGTATTATGTGAGAGTGTGAAGGTGAAAGATATCACGTGCAAGAGTAATCTTGGAGTCACAAGGTGTATGATCCTTAGAAAGAAAATAAAGAGGAGCAAAAATAAGGTGATGTACGGGAAGTGTGGACACTTCAATAAACTACTAGATAGAGGGTAGCTATGCGAACATTAACATGAATGACAGCTGTAAATTCCTCAAATAGATTTTTTTAATATAGACAGTGCAAAAAGAGACCAAACTGGTTAAGCTATGGTCATGCATAATTATATATTTAATATATATAATAAAAAATGAAACCAAGTCAGATTACTCAGGGCACTGAAAAAAAGTAGCCTGATCATACAGGACCAAAATCTGTGCTTTGCCTTTTCTAATTCCATCCTTTCTGATCCTAAATCAGATGCAAAGAGCCAGAGTTGCGAGACCAACAACTTCAGCAGTAAAGTCAAGGAGCATGATTGTTTCTACTTAAAAGTGAAGGAAAGATATAAAGCTGAAGTATCATTTTGCATCAGTTCTACTTAAACGATCAGCTCTAACCAGCTAATACAACTATGAGTAACGATTACAAGGCTTAAGAACAGAGAATAGGTTAAGGAATTCTTAGACAAGGTTAGGTGCTTTCAGGTCAGTTGCAAATGCTTGATAAACTCCATCTGTGCATGGCACAAAACCTTGGTTAAAAAACTATCAAGGAAAAAAATAATCTATCATCAGTTCTTTGTTACAGTAGAGGTACATTTCTGCAGGGCTTCCATGGGAATCCGTTCTGGACCATTTTTTGCTTGGTGTCTTTCCCAAGAACCTGAATAATGTAGTATATTTAATAAGTTTGCGGATGATATGGAGCTGGAGGGACTGCAGGTGGACTGCACAATGGGATTAGAATTCAAAATTATCTTGAAGAAATTTATTTAAGAAATGACCTGCAAAAACCAGACTGAAAATTAACAGGGAAAAATTAAAAGAGCTACCCGTGTGCAAGGATGATCTCCAGAAAATATATGGGTTGTGAGGGCACCTGCCTATCTGTCAGCTCTTCAAAAAGAAGGCTGGAGTTGTCAGTCATGAGCTGAGCAGATCTCAACACAGTGATGCTCAGTACTGGACAGTGTAAACAGGAGTATGTGTTAGAAGGCACAGGAAGGTTTTCACCTGCTCTAATGAGCATTGCTAGGGCATCAGCTGGAGCATCATACCCAGGCTTAACCAATGCCCTTCAAAAAGCATAGAAACTAGTTTAAAAAAATCCAACAGAGACCAACATGAATGATTAGCAGCAGGAAACATGACCCGAGATGTGAAAGCCTGAGAGAAACTCACTTGCACAGCCTAAACAACACAGGAAGAAGATAGAGAGAAAAGGAGCGATACACAAAAACTTTCTAGTCCTGCCTTGGCTAGTATACCTCTGCCCCCCTTAAAATCTCAAACTGCCCCACTCGCTTTCAGGTTTCTTGCATTTTTTCATAACAACATTTTCCAGCAATTCCACAAAAAAAAGTCTCCTGAACTCAAAGTTCTGTTACTGTCCTTTTCATTCCTGATAGGCATATTTTCCTTCCACTTGGAAACTCCTACACAGTGATGCTGTCCTTTAAATCTTGCACCTTATTCCATGGACCAGCATTATTTTCCATATGTTGTCTGCATAGAGTACAGCTTCATAGACTTTTTTTGAGGGACACCGATTCTCAACATCAGTCAAGACTACGTAACTCCTTTTACATAGTCAAACCTATTCTTACTGTGGTAAATAAAATTAGGAAGGATGAACTGCGTCACTGCTTGCATGCCTATCTGCGCTGTTGTTCCTAGATGGATGATACTGAACAGGTACTTGAAAACAAGAGTATTTTGATAGAGATTAATGGAAAAGACACTGAAAATTTTAAGATGACTTGTGTTTGTTTACCTTTTGAAATATAAATAGGTGAATGATTGAAAGAATGAAGAGTAGTGGCAGGAGCACACAGCTTGAATGTAAATTCATGATACTGGAGCAGATTTTTTTCATTTTCAGGATTTTCACAGGAGTAAGTTGCAGGAGGACCTGATGACGGAGGCCAGCTCCTCCTCTTTTCCTTAACCCCCCTATTCTTAGCAATTCATTCTTACAGATTTTGTCTTGTGCTCCATTTTCCTTGCAGCAGAGTTCATATGTACTTGATTACTTACACAGGAGATAATTTAACCATGAAAACCTCATATGTGAGGGATTAGCTGAGGGCAAGCCAGGGCTCTTAAACTTTTAATGCAAGTATGGTCATGACAGCACAGTTTGATTAAATTGAAACATTTCACTTAGCAAAGCATAGATTTAATTCTAATAATTTTAAAGGTGTCAAAAAGGAAGGGGTACTCATTTCACTCATCACATACTGCCTACACATCTGTCTCCCTGAGAGGAACAAGCAACAAACCCTGCATAGAAAAAATAAACAATTGCCTTTCCTGTACATCATTCATCTTCTGTACTTGCAATTGCTATGGACACATCATATGATTTCTACAAATCCTATTACACCTCACACAGAGAAATGGGGTTAGTGATACAAAGTTTTATTTGAGAGGCTAGACACGCTGTTTGCCTGTATTAGGATAAAATATACCTTTTATTTTCTGCAGATATAAAAAAGAACTTATGTGTAATGTCATTCAAATGCTCTTCAAGATACTACTGCCATCTTTTTCACAACTGACCATGGTTTTCTTGCTTAATTTTTATGTTTACCATCAGTCATGCAATTCCAATTGACATATGATTTGATTTTTCTGCTACATAAACCAGTTTTACATCAGCGTGGTTCCAGTAACTGGGGCTACTCACTCCATAACAAAAGCACCAAGCCCTTTTTTATTTCCTTCAGATCTTCCCTCCTGAAGTTCTTGGGGCAGATTCTTAGCAGATATAATTTTAATCTGTTCTCTTCAGCCCAGCTCTGTTAACTCACTGTATTGGCAAAATTTGTGCTTCATTGTTACAAGTAAACTTTGAAATGAGTCAGTTAAAATTTCTGCTGTTCTCTTTTACTGAAATCCTTCCTCCGCGCTGAACATTTTGAGCTCTCCTCCTGCCCTCATAGGCCCCCATGTGATTTGCTAAAATAATTTGTGTGAAATTGAAGGCCTAACTTGCCAGATAGCTCCCTAAACATAATTTCCTTGAAACTAAAGGCTGGTCTTAAGAAACCTGGTTTATACGTTCTATGTGATATGATAAATTACTGCTGCACTGCGTTAAGAGTTTGTAGTGAGAGTGATTCAGGTGGATGGTATGAACTGCTTTATTCACCAGCTAAAAATCTGTTCCCTTCTGTCTCACTTCTGCCTCATAAAGAGAGGGAAAAAGCAAAGTAAATTCCTGACTGGTTCCAACCTCAGTAACACAGCAAACAGCCCCCCAGGTGTGGGGAGACTGAGAAAGCGTGTGACCGTCACCCTTTTACAATTGCTTGCAATTTAAGAGCCAGTCAGCAGCAGGAACAGGAAGAGAAAAGGTCACAAGAGGACAGCGTCCGTGGCCAGCATCAAGTTTCAGAGTAGAGACCGTAAGAGAGAAAATGAAAAACATTTGGACTTAATTAAGGCACTAATCTGGAAAAATGAGGAACAGTTGAAAGCTGCAGAGTTGGGGCATTGTACAAACTTCTTTCCTGATTTCAAAGTAACCTTGAAGTAGCTTCTGCTACTGAGAATAAGGAAGGAGGAGGCTGGTAGAAACTAGCTCTGAGGTCTACCCTAGAGCACTGTTTTTTTTTTTTATCGTGCAGTAACGTCAATATAGGCAGAGGAAGGAGCATAACAGGAAAGGGGTCTGGGAGAAAATGGCTTACATTGCTCAGAGCTCTGGTCCTCTGTGCTTTTACATCTTCAAAAATACATAGTTCTCCTAGAAGTGGCTTTTCAGTTGTCATCTTCAATTTTCTGCTAGAAAATTCTCCCGTACTTATCTTCAGTATATAAATAGCAGGTAAATCTTGAGTTCTACAAAATAACATTGTGGATATTATGCACATATATTTGCTTGTATTTATCTCAAAAAAAACCCCAAAAAGATGGTGAGGGCAGCTGCACAAAAAGACGAAAGAAGACAACATGCTAGATACCTTCTATCCTTTGAAGGCCTATTTATGCTACAGCTTGAGTTAGCTAAAGGTAGGGGTTAGTTAGTTACTTAGTTCCAGTCCTCTGTGTTTTATTATTAATTGGGATACAGCAATGCTGAAAAACAAACTTAGGGAACTTTCTTACACTCGGTGGCCTGTCCACACTCCACACTTCAATGTGAAAAACACATTAGAAAAACTATAGTTCTGGGCATCCCAGACAAGCAGAATCTGAAAATGCTTGACCTCAAAGGCTGTCCTTTCAACTGGTGTAAACTGGCATAGCTATTCATCTGAGTAACGCAGTGCTGCTCAGTATGGCATTGGTATAAATTCAGCCATTTAGAAGCTGAATGCACACATATGAGGTTATTGAACAAGCAGGGTTTCAGTTAGATGAAGGTCAAAATGGATATAGTGTATCTAAATGCACAATTCCTTTTTTTCTTTATGGCTAAAAGGAAAAAAAAGACTAAGACAAGAATATTTTGTTCATATGCAAAGACCAAGACAGACTTGCTACAATACTTGGTTAGCATGTCTTATGCAAAACTTTCTATGGAAAGACAGCTTTCCAGCTCAGGATTCAGGACAGAGGGATGCTCATGAGTAGGAAAAGAAGGGCACACGATTATTATTTTACATCAGGCATCTTCTTCTACCTTTCAGAATCATATTTAATGGAGACAATTCATTTTCAGTGTAATCAAATGAAAAGTTGGACATTAAACTCTTCTTCCCATTCAAGTTTCCATCTGCAATTTCTCAGCTTTACCAGTGTGAAGACCCCTATGGCCATATCCTTACCCGCAGAAAAGTGGCTCTATTAAGAACAGAATGATGTTGACTTATATCAGATACTGGTATGGCCCTCTGTCCAGGTATGTAATTGGTTGAGCGTGGGGCCCTGATTTTCCCACACATTGCTTTGTATGTAGCTGTGTGGGCAAACCAGTTGCAAACTGTGCATAGAAAGCTGCTCAAATACCTGAAAGTTGCTTGTATCTGTTTTTCATGGTAAGTATACTATACACAGATAAGGCAATGCAGAATCAAAATAACCTTTTGCTCCTCTCGTACAGGAAAAGGATGGAGCGTTGTCATACACTGAAGTAAAGAATTATGTAATAACTTGATATTGCTATTGAGAAAAGTTAAATATAGCTTATTTTCTGATAGAAATACCTACTACGTTGTAAGGAGGATTTAGAAATTTGTGGATCTCATGTAAATTCTTCTAGAATTACATTTGTGGCAATTCTGTCTAAAAATGGCTGTGGTGTGCAGTAAACAGTACAGTTATCGCTCTGAAAAACTCAGCCTGCAGTGGTAGGAAAATGAAATCCCACATCAAAGACTACAGTACAAGTTAGCCCTGACCCACAGACAAAGGATATTTATGCAAGGATGTGTGTGGTGTTTTTTCTAAGCAATGCTTCTCCATTTTGTTCCTTTCGAACTGCAAATATTTTTCCTCTTGTTTTCCCATCACTGGTGAAATGTGTTCCCTTTCAACCTTAGCAGCATACTAGACAGGGGGAAACCCCAAACTTGCAATTGAAGAGATGTTTGTATGGTCCACTAGAAGCTGGTAGAACTTACTGTGGTATCACTTAAACCAGATTTATGCTGATGGAACACCTCCGAGTGGAAATCAGGTCTTCCTGCACTCAGGGCAAAAGACTGACTCCAAGGAGAGCCAAATGAAATCACCTTACAGAGGAAGCACTGAAAATACCTTTGTTATTTCTACACTTGATTTCAGTCAAGTGATCTAATTGTTGATGAATTTCAGTAAAGTACACCCCAAAGGATGCCATTACAGTTAACAAAGTTAGTCTTGTTTTATATATGTGGGATTGGGATGAGGATTTGTCTGGTGACTTTTTCAGTCATTTAAGAGGAAGAAGTGAAACTGTGGGTTTTCATTTATAGCTGAGTAAAGATGTAGAAACAAGAGTAGATGCAGAAAGGACTACAGTGAAGTTCTCTGAAGTGTCTGGCCTACTAGACAGCAGGTTCTGCTGCCACTGCCTCTGCCAGCCTGTGCAGTTATGTGCCATCCCTATGCTTCTTCTCCAAAAGTATCATCAAGGAAGTTTCTGCCTTTCCTCATGTTACCTCTCTCACCGAGAATATCACCAAACAGGCTCTCTACTCCTTTTTAGCTCCTGTAAGTTAGCAGCATTTTAATGTTTGTAGGTGGAATCCATGCCAGCTAGATGGGAATGCCTTTTCTTTTTTTTTTTTTAACTTCTGCTGCTGTCAGAGGCATATTTAGCCACAGGCGCCATGCGATAATCATTAATGCCCTACCATGCATGTGCATGGACTGCTGCAGAGGTCCTGAGATAGGTCCTGTCCTTCAGAAGTGGTACATTTAGTTCCACCTGGGAGTTACTGAACATGAACACCTAGCAGGCACTGTCAGAGCAAATGAAGCAGAAAAGGTGCTCCCAAAAATCAGTGGACACAAATACATCCCCTCTGCTTTCTGAAAAGATGCCAGTTCCTCCTGTGTATACACCTGGTAGAGCAGCTCTGCTCACAGAAACATCTCAATCTTCCATGGCAACAAGCCCAGAAGCTGATATGCCAGCCCCAACCTGATTAACTACTAGCAGGCAGTAAGTGGGGGTAGACAGCTTCCCAAAGAGAAAGAACAATCTATTTCTTCTGCATTGTGGACAAGTTTCACACTGCTGCTCTGGTGCTGCAACTCAGGTGAATTCTAGGAAACAAATTTCTAGGAAGTGTCCTTTGCCTTCCTGACAATCTGCAAGGAGGCTCAGCCATTTGAGTTTTGCTTCAGCACCTGTCCCAGGAGCCCTGCTGCTGGCCGAGTCCTTATACCATGTGCAGTGAGTCCAGAAAAATAGCTCTTCAGTCTCCACCTTTCTGCTCCGTCTCCATTAAGCATATTCCCATGTCCTCGGAAGCCTATGAAACTACACTGACAAACACCTCTGCTGCATGCCTGCCAATGCATGTACACTCTGATAGACATGCTTATAGCACTCACAGTACCCCTCACACTGGCCTGTTAGCAGGCCAAAAGTGGCACTGGCAAAATCATTAGATCAGAAGAATAATAGGAGTTGTTAGTTTTAAGTCCGATCTCCAAATTCCTGTAGTTTCTGGTAGGCATCTTACAATTTCACCATTAGAAAAAACACTTTAAAATGGCTTCATGGAATACTGAAGGATTTATTCATACAGATGTAGAGCTGTAGAGACTGATTAACATGAAAACCACTTTGACTGTGAAAAAAAAAAGGTGACATGGGTGTACTTCTGTTTAATGTATTTTATTTTAACTACTGCACTTTCAATGAAAGAATAAACTAATCCAATGGAACAAACCCAAGCAGGCATACCCAGGAAATTCCCGCTGATGTCCCACATGGTATACCCACCCTTTGCATGTTTTGTGTCTATTGTTTAGTAAAAAAGACTTCTAATTTTGTACACTTTATTCCTCAGCCTTTTCCAATTTAGAGTAGCCCTACAAAAACGTAGTTTCTTTCTCTCTTCTGTAGAGAGAAGATTTTATGTTAAAAATCAAAACAGCCCTTCTCCTATATTGTTTGTTGGGGTTTTTTTTTTTAATTGTGTATACTCTGGCATCTTGAATTTTACTAATGCAAATCAGATACACGTTACCTCTGAGGGAAAGATGTAGTTATTGTTACATATCATAGAATATGCTTTGGTGTGTGTTCCTAGCTAAATATATGAGAAAAGCCAACTATCAACAACATCTCCTGAAAAATTAACATTCTCAATTCAGTGACATTTTTCATTACACATCTTCATTTGGCTTACTATGCTATGCATGAAAGCATCAGATCTAGAATCATTAGTAACAGTTACTAAACTTCAGCTCTTACCTCCTGTTTCTAGTGTGGGTTTTTTTCAACATAATTCTGACTGCGTTATCAAGTATAAAGCATACAATTCATAAAAATATTAAATAGACAATCATATGCATTAAACCCTTTTTTTTCTTCCCAGATTCACCCATTTCCTCTATTTATGATTACAGTTACATCTTAAAGGCTTGAAAATCTTGTACTGTGTGTTAGTATAAATTAGCTAGTAATGCTCTAAATAAGCTTTTTTGGTGACATTTGGGAAAAACCTGGAGATAGAAAAACTTGTATTTTCTACTTTTTCCTTCCAGGTGTAAATCAAACTGACATCTTCACACTCTGCCTGTCTTTCAGAAGTGTAATTTATACCCATTACATTTCATCTCTAGATATGATGCTCTGACTCCTAGTTTCATGTAACTTAAACTGTGTAATATGCATGCTCATGAATTAAAAGATAGCTGTTGCTTTTTTCAAAGGAAATAACCAGCAGGGTATATGTTATCATTATCAAAGAGAGTTTTGCTGAATTATTCCTTTGACTACTGTTTGAACTTCCAATTTCAAATCTCAGTAACTCAAGTATGAACAAATGGATTAAAAAAATGCTTTTCTGGTCAAAGTTTCATTTATTCCAGCATCCTATCTCCTAGCAGACACATAGGGAAGAGTATTACAAGAAGAGCACATTTCAGTATTTCTTTGGAGAACTCTCCTACCTTCCATAATTTCTGGCCCTGGGGCTACCTTACTTGGTTTTTTTTTAACCTATACTGTATGCATTAATATGGTATTATTATTAGAATCAAATATAATTTAATAATATATAGTACATATATAATTATATCTATTATACTTTTCATTATAAGGCTAGCACTTTTCTTTAGCTTTACACTGCAAGCTGGAATGTTCTAGCTGTATTGCTTGTGCCAAAGAAAAGTGGCCTTCTCCCTTTTTCCCTGACAAGCTGTACTGCTCTGGAACCTGGTGGGGGGGGGAAAGCAGCTGTGGGAGACCTCAGCAAGCCCTCAGCATGGAAACAATCCCAGGAGCTTTCAACCTCAATGGATCCTCCTTGCACCTTGAGTTCATCTACTGCCTAATGACCAGGATCTGTCTTACTCCTTTGCTGTCTGCTTTACCAGAGATATCATGAGGTTCCTGAGATCAGGCATCTCCTTTCTTCTCTCTTACATCTGCTAAGTAATTCAGTCAGTATATTAAATCTGCCTTCATTTGTGTTCTCATTACTATGTGTACTATAGTTGGTAGGAAGTCTCTAGGATATCCTGCATCCTTCTTGTGACATATTTTGCCCTTAACTCAGGAGACAAATTACCAAAATGGTTCAATTTCTTCCTATTCAGGACACAGATGTCTTGGCACAGGATTTGCACTGAAGAATCACGGCTGAATATTACCGGTCTTTTCCTTCCTCTCACGGCTAGACTGCTCATGGCCAAGAGCTGGGCTCTGTCACAGACCTTATAAGCTTCTTTTCTTAACCTGGCTGCCTAAGGAAATGAGATATTTGCAACAGCGCTTTTCATCTGTTGTTTTTTTTTTCTGCCTGTCAGTGCCCTGGTGATAACATAAGAATACACTGAGAAAGTTCATCTACAACTGAAAGAGATAGAATCTCAAAGAAAAATACGTTCTTACTGGTTTTGCAGCAATAAGCAGCTAGGGCAGAACAGTAAGTTGAAATAGTGCCATTGTAGGGGATTATTGGACAGAAGTTGTGACATGTCTTAGGTGGCAGTGGCTGGCTGATGAGCCAGCAAACCCAGAGCATGCCAGCAGCAGTACTAGTGCCCCTTGCAAAACTGGGAGCATCAGAATGGTCCTGAATGGCACAGAGGTAGATAAATGTGTCAGAAATCAAGGTTCAGGAGTTTTAAGACTATAGAAACAACTTCTCCTCTTGCCTTATGCTATCCTTTTAAGAACATATTGTTCATGGCTTTGAAGCTAAAACCAGGTTTTAGTGAAACTTTTCTATTTGAGGATCACAAAGTACTATATACAAGCATTACATTATTTTTACATGTACACCTTCTAAAATTAGGCACTCACTGTATTAATAAGTAAAACATGTAAAATGACTTTGCTCTTTTAAAGTACAGCTCTAGCTTTTTCCTGGTGGACCTTCCTCACAAATACCTTTTAAATATACCTATGTAAAAATAATACATATGAAAAATAACTGTAAATGTGTCAATATTTAAAATATTCAGATAATGAACTATGAAAATTATTAGGCTTCTTAACCATTGATTAAAAACTATAATAGTTGGTTTCATCTATATGTAATGATATGAATCCTGAAAAGGGCAAGTATAAAGAATGATAATAAATTTTGAATGCTTTGAAACATACTGATTTTCTGGGGGTTTCAGAGGGCAGACTTCATTTAATTGTATTTCTGGGCTGTTGCCAGGCTGTCACTTTTCTCTAGAGCTGAGTCTCTGGACATCAGAGGTTGTTCCCTGGAGCTGCATCTACAGACATTAAAGATTCAGGGTCGTTACATACCTTAAGCTAGCAAAGATAGAGGACCAGGTCCTAATTGCAGCTTATGCCCATTTAAAGTTCTTTAAGCTCAATGCAGAAGCCTTGATGCAAATGAAATCAGAGCCTCAGTCACTTCAAAAGTACACCAAAAAAAGAGGTTAAAATTCTGTTTAACTTCCTCTTCTTATCAAAGTCTTGGAAAAAGAGAGCCCTTTGCTAATCAGGGATGCACTGCATGCTTTATCTGAGCTCTGCTGTTTAAAAGGGTGATTGATTTTTCCACATTAGGGGCAAAATAGCAGGAGATCTGTGCCTCACTAGGTCTTATACACATACCTGCTAGCAACAGAAAAGCTGACTATTCAAATCAAAATGGGATTTCTGTGTTCTAACTTTAGGACTTGCATGGCTCAATTCCTTTGGCCTTGCCTTAAATTAAGAGCCAAAAATTATTTCCCCATGGGACTTCAAGTTAGATCTTTGCCAAGGCCATGTGTCACTCGATTGTATCCAGAAGTTTACTCTAAACTTAGCTGGTGATGTGTGGATATGATGAGGTTTCAGCACGATACTTCATAGTGAACAAAGCTGGTTTCCCATAGTTTTCAGGGTTTTATTCCCTTTTTCTAGAAACACGAGTATTTAGAAGATCTTCTTTTCTGTGAGGGTGGTGAGGCACTGGAATGGGTTGCCCAAGGAAGTTGTGAACGCTCCATCCCTGGTGGTGTTTAAGGCCAGGTTGAACAGAGCCTTGGGCAACATGATCTAGTATGAGGCATCCCTGCCCATGGCAGGGGTGTTGGAACTAGATGATCTTAAGGCCCTTTCCAACTCAAACCATTCCATGTTTTATGACGAGCTTTGATTTCTTACTTCTATCTGTGGGCCATAGAGTTATTCATGGAAACAAAAAATAAAACTGCCATGTAGATGCACTGC
>JANRGW010036296.1:0-11876 GCA_024733675.1 Psilopsiagon aymara | reverse complement strand
GTGAGTGCAAAATGAGTGATTTATGGCTTAAACCATGATTTAAGGGCAAAAAACTTATACCATGTTTGATACTGTGTGAAGTGACAAAAGATATGCTAACAAACCTATGGTACCATAACTTGCTGCACATGAAGATCAAATTTATCACATGAAAAAAATGATCACTGTGTGGTGGACTGATACAGTTGAAATTAGTAAGGGAGGAAGAGAAAAACATCAGGATACAGTAAGTGAAAAGCTGAACATGAAAAAAATCCTTGTTATGTTGGAAAATCATTCTCTTTGGAATTCCAGCTTGTTTAGGGTCAGAATTTGGAGGAAGGAAATTTGAAATACTTTAATAAAATAGAGCAAGTTTCTTAGTCTAGACAATTTAGGAGACTTTAACAGAGATTTACGCTTTAATTACTTTGACACACACAGGAATGGGAATCTATGGAACTGGCAGGATGGATATGGTGCATAAACCAAGGTTGGAGCCCATTCCTCATCCATTAACTTTTGATTGATGTTGTGTGTGTTTGCATTTTTGTGATAGAGAAGTTGCTTTACCACTCAGGTCCTCATCCCACTATCATCACAACTATATCCATGCTAAGCAGAATTGAGTTTAGTTTTCTTGCGGCAGATGATATAAGAGACTACTTTCACTGAAGTCAAACCTCCTTATAGTATGGAATTTTAGGTTTAAAAGGGAACTACGTCTACAACAGGTGTCTCACTCTGTAGATAAGCTTAAAAGATAAAATCGGTGTGAATGGAAAATATAAAGAGGAAAAAAAGATCTCTCTCCCCTTGTTGAAGACCTTAAACATCAGCACTGTGGTGGAGCTCAAGTTCTTCCTCTACAGCCTTTATCTTCTGGTGAGCAAGAGCCAGGTAGTATGCACAGTGGAATAACACAGCTTCCCTTTCATACTGACGTTCTCCAATATACTTTTCCCAACCAGCATTGTGCATTGCCAAAAGTATTTATGTGAATCTAGAAACTGAAGTCCTGTTTTCTGTTAAGTTAGTGAAACAGGGAGGTTTCCCTCCTGGGTTTACTCAGAACAAGTCAGTTGTAAGAATGAACTCTGATCAGAACAGAGAGGAAAAATCATGTGGCTGCCACATAAAATTACTAACAGAAGAGCGTATTTGTCACTGCACTGGGAGCAAAAAAAAAAAAAATGTCACCGTGTGTAACAGCACCATCTGCTGACTGCTGCCATAGCACTTGTGTATTTGATTCTTAACAGAATCTGTGCACGTTGAGTGCCTTGTTTGTGGTTTGAATTTTTGTTTTTCTAGAGATTTTAATCTGTTTTTCCCTTTGCTGTTTTTCACTATAAAAAAATAGTTAAGACACATAGAGGCAATTTTGTTAATTGCAACTGAAATCTAGATGATACATGTGAATATTGAGTGGAAGAAGTTAATGGACATTACTCCTAAATGATTACTAACTCCTTCTCCCCGAACCACAAGTCGCTTCGTTCTGCCTTTCTGTTTTGTGTTTTTGTTAATGGTCATATGTAAAGGCTGAATTCCTTGTACCATTTTTTGGTTTTGAGCATTGTTCCCAATAACTTCAATTGTTTTCATCTTTATGTCTTCATATCTGAGAATGCATAATGTTTATTATCACTGCCCATCTGAACATTTTTCTTTAAAAGGGCCTGGTAAATAATAGTTACGTGTATGAACAGGCTTCTGTATGCCTAAAATTTTATATGAACTGAATTATAATTTGCTTACATGGATTTTGTGTAAACATTAAAATGTTAAAGAATTTTATAAATATACTAAATTTTTAATACCTTCAAAGTCAAACCACATTTAAAACATGCTGTCTGTAATGAAGAAAGTATTTCAATCTTAAAATTCATATTCCTTCTCCTAGTTACTTGTACTGGCAGAGATCTTGAGAAGAGGAACAGGGAGGTAAAGATGCTTGCTGTAAGCAGTTGCATGGGCCATTAGTTAAAACGAGTGTTTAAATGGATAAATGATGCTCCCTCAGATTATAAACACAGAACTAAATTAGTAAAAGTACATAGCTCAGCACAGTTGGTTTATGATCACTAGTTGGGTGTTTCAACCCCTAGCTGAAACATGAACGCTGAAAATCTGTTCAAGTACTGTAGCATATAATTAAATTCTGTTGATGTAACATCTGATACATTATACCATGATACCTGTCTGATTTTCACATTTACTCTGAAATATTCATAATTCAGAATGAGTAATAGATTACTAATTATGTTTAGGGAACTTAGGAAGTAACACAAAAATAGATGGAAAGGTGTGCCTGCTTCTGTTGTTACACTTGCACACATGAAGAAGAAAGCCAGTGCACAGCCATAGAAAAGCACCATCAGTGTGACATTAATAAAGAAATGAAGTCGGATCTGTTGAACTATGTTTGTGTTACAGTAAGACTTCAACTTGTGATCAAAACCCCTGTCGCTTCACTTACTGTTCTTCAGATCTTCATGTATTATAACCATGAGTCAGGTATACCTGTTTATGCAGACCTCACACATGTTTGCTGTAATGTATGTAGCTTTCTCATAAATTTTGGCCATTCAGTTTGTGCAGCTGTTATATGCTTAACTACAAAATATGCTATTCTAGTGTAACACTCCGATTGTCACTTTCAATTATTTGTCCTCACCATTTTATTTCTTGTTTTTTGTTTACTATCTTTTTCCCTGGATTTCTGCTTGAATTAGATTATGCTATACTTGCTGCAGGATTTTTGTTGTTTTCTGTTGGAAAGTATCTTTAGAATGACAGGAGATGAGAAACTTAAATTTACAGTTAGGTTGGTTTCAATGCCACTTTGTGAATGATAAGCCTAAAATGACATTATTGGCAGCTCTACCTATATTGATAGGCTATATAATTAAATTCAGAGCCATATGGTTTGTTGTGAAGATTCAGTCAAAATGTTGAACATAGTGGTGCAGTTTATTTTCTGCGTTTAAAATTAGAGAACAGACTATGAACTTTAGAGGCCTTTATGGTTTGAATGATACAAAGGAAGTCCTTGTACAACTGTCGATGTACAGTTTGTGTCCTGCCATGTAACTGTACTTTTCCTTGGTTCCCATCCACAGTTAAACAGGCCTGAAACTAATGAAGTAGATGATGATCCTCCCTTCATTCTGCAGTATTGAAGTAGCTACAGGAACAGGATTCAAAGGTATAAGCATAGAAAGGGAAAATCACATGAAGGAGGAGCTCCCCAGGTAAACAGGATGACATTCAGAAAAAGGCAGTGACAAAATTCCTTAATTGAATCAAAGTTATAATCTTTACATACGTATTACACATCTCAGGAGAGACTGTCTAGAGTTACCCTAGGAGATCATGTAGGAGCCTGTCATGGATCATGAGTGAATGTCATACAATTCTCTTAGAGGAGGGGGAGAAATCAGTGCCACAGTTAGAGACTGTGAAGAGGGAAAGTAAGTTAAAGAATCCTGAAATATTTTTCTGTATGCCTCTGCTAAGGGCTTGGGCACCACAATTCTAGAAATCTTTAGAAAATAATGTCCCCAAAAGAGGGACAGAAGTAAAGAAATAACAGAATGTCTTAAGCAAAACATTAAAGGTAATAATTATAATTTCAACAAGAGAAAAAGGTGATAGACTTCATATATGTAAAGAAGTAAGTATACGAGAGAATGAGAATTGACTTTCACACATCTGCAGGCAGAGCAATCATCATTCAGACATAGCATAGGTGTAGTTATGAAGTTCCTTCCAGCTGTGTTTTTGATTAGTATGGTGTTTAAAAATAGCTTACCTTCATTCTTGAACAGTATTGTTAAATAGCTGTTAGAGCTCCAAAGGAGCTGCCGTAGGAAATACAAGCTTGTAAGTTTACAAGATTTTATATATAAACTTCTGTAACTGCGCTAACATGATTTCTTGGAGTACTGCTTGTCAAAGAGGTGTACTTGTATATTCCCAGTAAATCAATGCTCTCTGGAATGTGTAGGGGATAGAGAGAAGTGTGGAACTTCAGTTTTGGGAGAAAATCTGAGCAGATTGGTAACACTTGATTGGTAACACTGTTGTTTGAAGTAGTCTTGCTTCAGTTTTTCAGACATAACATGAAAACCATACTGAAATCAAGATTTGCAAACTCACCTAAATGTGACTTCAGGAAAAGTAAACCTTTTAGCAGAAACGGTTTGTTCTGACTCATTCATCTTGCTGTATCCACTATACTTCAGATGCAGCAAGAACTGGAGACAAATTGCATTGTTTCTCAGTTCATCAGTTAAGTATTAAATTTTCAAAACCAGTATTAGCTTAAGTTTACTCCCACTGATGTCAGAAGTTCTCCTGGGGAATAATGGTTAGTACTGTATTGAGCTTGTTTGAAATTAACACTCTTAATCAGCTGTTTTATTTCTGAAGGAGCTATTCCTATGGATACATTTAGGTAAATGTAGGTTATGTGGGTGGAAACTGTGCCTGCTAATGCACAATCTTTCTTTGTCCTTAGTACTGTAACTTTTTCATTCCAGTCTGGCTAATCCTGGCATTTGGACTATCATGTGAGATGACACTGTTAACTGCAGAATCAAGGGAGATAGTTTATCAGGAATGCTTCCCCAGACATTCCAAGAGAACATTTATGATTTGATGTCATGGTAAAACACTAGAGGGTTTGGTGTGTTGTTTTTTTTTTGTTTGGTTGGTTGGTTGGTTTGGTTTTCTTTTTTTTTTTTTTTTTTTGTGGTTCCCCCACCACCACCTCTCTCCCCCCAAGGATTTAAGAGCTAACATATGTGTTAGTTATTCTGTTGTAGGACTGTCTGTACTGTGGTAGTGCAATACTGACAAATCAGAAAATGAACATCAAAATGTACATTTTGATTATTTAATATAAATAAGATCATTAATCTGTATTGACTAAAGCATTACTACAGTAATGTCTGCTAGCTGTCAGGAGCTCTGGTATAAAAAGCTTCTAGTTGTAGAAATATCCTTTGTGATTTCTGTGATCTTACTCTGCTAATGCTTTCATATGGTTCTTTAATTAAGCAACTCACCTTATCTGTCTTACATCCATAAACATTGCGTTGTTTGGAGAATACTTGCCACAGCAGGAAGCTTCCTACTGTGTGAACTCTGTCTTTTGCTATTCTGTTTTAAATGTTAAAAAAAAACAAACAAAAAAAAAAAACAAACAAAAAAAGAAAGAAAAAAGAAAACAACCCAAAAAAGGTATTGTGGCTTTGTGTTAGAAAAGTGTGTTTTACTTCCATAGCAGCATTTTTCATGTGCATTGGGTGTGGTCATTTCAGCAATGACCAGGGCCATGGTCTGCTGGGAAAAGCATCTATATGGCCATCTATGAAGTCAGCACCAGGTGGTGGCGTGGAGCTTCAGGAAAAATGACAGTCATTTCTTTACCATTATTGTATTGCCTTTCAATTTTTCTCTCCTGTGTTTTCTGTAGATTATCTTCTTGTAACTTCAGGGACATGGTGACTTTATAGTATGGATACAGCTACTTTGAGGACTTCTGGAGTGTTAGATGGGATATTCTGCATATTCTTGCATACTCTTGCTTTAAAGAGTATGAAGGTTTTTTTGGTTTTGTTTGGTTGTTTTTTTTTTTTTTTATGGGTATAACTGCAGAACATTTTGGAATGCTTAAGCTATGTACTTGTATATTCAGAAAAATGCATACATAGGGACAAATAGTCTGAGCTGAGGTGTTTATAAGCCTCATAGAAGTATTTCTTTGCTTTTATATTTTCCGGTTCATGTCTTTTTAACATTTTAAGTGTTTGACAGAAAGTAAAAATATAAAGAACTCTAACAGTAGTGCATTCCTAAAATGGAGTAACACAGATAATAATTAAAAGACTGAATAACTTGTTTCATTTGCTCTGTAAGTTGGTATGCATATATGTGAATGTACGATGCAAGTTCTCTTCAAGTGATGTTATATGTTAATATTTTCCCTCATCTTTGCTTCACTACTTCATGATCAAGACTGCATGTAGTTCTTCCTTAAATCCATTTAGTTAGAATCACAGAATATTAGGGTTGGAAAGGACCTTAAGATTACCAATTTCCACCTCCCTGCCATGGGCAGGGACACCTCACACTAAACCATGCCACCCAGGGCTCTGTCCAACCTGGCCTTGAACACCACCAGCGATGGAGCATTCATAACTTCCCTGGGCAACCCATTCCAGTGCCTCACCACCCTCACAGTAAAAAACTTCTTCCTTATAACCAATCTAAACTTCACTGTGTACGTTTCAACTCGTTACCTCTTGTCCTGTCACCACAGTCCCTAATACGAGTCCCTCCTCAGCATACATACATGTGCTTCAGCTGGTACAATTTCTATCTCGGAACCTTTTTTTTTTTTTCTTTGTTATGCAGGAAAACTTCCTGTTCTGAGGAATTGTAATCGCCTACTGACACAAAGTGCTTATGTTGATCTTGAAGAATACCATTAATCTCAACTAGCCTTAGCCATTTAGACTGCAGCTCAGTTCAAGCCTGACACCTAATTGTGCTTGTTTGTATATTTATGTTTATGTACGTGGAATCTTAACTCTTACTCCACAGTCTGTTTTATCTATCCCAGGACCTGTCCTATTTACTCCCTTTGTCAGTGACCAGGAGGAGTGTACCATCACTTTTGTTGATGACGCCAACCTGTAGTTGCATTCAGTTTGCTGAAGTATAGGAATGCAATTTAGGTGGCCCTCATGCTGGAGGAATAATCCAAACAGCACGGATGAAAATAGCTTTATTTAAGATATATATTAAATATGTTAAATATACACTAATATATGTATCTTAAATGTATATTTGAAATAATTTTCATTAGAATTTAAGTGACTTTAAATGTATATTTAAAATACCTAATTTAAGATATTTTCTGTCTGTGATGGGCTAAATCCTTTTTCTTGTGGAGGTTGGGGGCTGGCTGGCCCGGCTGCAGTTTTGCGGGAAGGGACCTGGGGACCTGGCAGACAATAGGCTGAACCAGCAGTGTGCACTGTTGATGACAAAGGCTAACAGCATGATGCGCTGTATCAATAGGAGTGCAGTCATTAGCTTAAGGAAGTGATTTTTTCACCCCCACTCCCTTTACTTGGTGCTTGCTAACCTACATAGGAATACTGTGTCCAGTTTTTCTTCTTTAATGCGGCAAGAATAATATTAGACTGGAATGTTTTGGGATAGAGCTACCATCCTGCTCCACTTAGTCTTTATGAGGAGGCTGAGGGAACTGGGCTTCCTCAGCCTTGGAAAGGAGATGGCTTCGAGGGGACCTAGCTGCAGCCACTTACTGCCATACAGAGAGGTTGCCAGTGAGATGGAGCCAGGATCTTTACTGAGGCTTAACAGTTGGAGGGGAAGAGAACAGTCATAATAGGAAATAAAGGAAGGTGTCAGGTGCGTAGAAGAAGAATTAGTGGGAAGTCAGTCAAACACAGCAGTGAACTAGTGATGTTTTAGAATTTTTATTCTTGTGAATTTTTAAGATCTGACTGGAAAATGTCATCAGCAACAGGAACTAAATTCGGTGTTGACTGTGCTTTGAGCTGGAGGTTGGTTCCTGATGCCCTTTCCAATTCAAATGATTTTTATGAAAGTAATTGCTTGCATTATGCAGCTTCAAGTGTGTCCTAGTTGTCAATTGTATGGTAAGCTGATTCACTCTATCTGGTCTGCTATGGATTAGATCTCTCTTGACTATAAAAAAAAAAACCCAACACATTTTTGACCATCTATGCATCTGTAGGCATCATTTTCTAAGTTTCTTAAACTGAGCCTTAACTTTATAAGGAATATAAATCTAATCTGGGGAATTTGGATTCCCTCCTTGTAAAGGAGAGAAACCAACACCTCTGAAGAGCTTTCAGTTTTCTTTGCACACTATTTTAGGATGAGATGAATCATTTTTAGTGCCATTTATTTTCTATCCCCAAGGCCTATATTTAAAAAAGGAAAATCATGTTGAGATTTCAATTTCTCACTTATCGATATGTCCCTATTTTCAGTCCCTATTTTCAGAAGTGCTGAGAATTTCACAATTACTTAAAAATATTTATATCTAAAAATCAAGTCTTCATTGTGTTCAACCCAAATAAATTAGGACTTATTTTCTTTGAGAAATCTGCAATAGAATCTGTTGGAATCTTCCTACACTGTTTAATGTCTGAGTAGAAATACTTCATGGTGATTAACTTTGAAATGCTCAATCAGATGTTGATCTCTTTTGGAGAAAATTGTTCTGCTCCAAAGACATAGCCCCTATACTTAAAAACAGTTTCATGTTTCAAAATCTTTGGAGAGAAAATAAACATTGTATAATCTGGAGACAAACAAATTTGTCATTTTCCTGTTTGGTGTAGGAGAGGAAGACTTGGGCTAAGGTACTTCTTGTTACTTATTGAGGGTGAAAAAAATAAATGGTTTAACAGAGCAGTTTGTGACATGTAATTACATGCTTCACTACACTACTTCGATTTGCTGAGCAATTATATCAGTTAGGGCTAGTGAGGCAGTTAGGGCCAAGGAGCAACTTAGGCTGAATCTTGTGTTAGTGCTTGCATCAGATATACACTATAAAATAAAGGTGTTAAGTTCTGTTATTGCTGATTTCTTTGTTGTAAAAGGCAAGGTATCTAGCAATGGAAATCATCCCCTTACACTGAAGTACTAAGAATAGACTTGCAGTGGCAAGTAGAATAATAGGCCTGGTATCAGATCTTGAAATGCTCTCATAAGCTTTCCCACTTACTGAGAGTACACAGTACTTTTATCAGGGAGTTTATCTGTATGACTGTATGCAGTTTGAGTCATTTGGGATCTGAACTTCCAAGCCAGTAACTGTCCTCAATATCAGATAACTTTAGCAGAAGTTAGTTATCCTCAAAATGTGATAAAATCAAGTTTGTGACCTCTCTGAACTTCAGTACAAATCTGAGGTATAAAAATACCAGCTCAGCAGCAAAATTTGTAATGCTTCTTAAGATACTGTAAAACTTTAAGATATATATGTTCAAGCTGTGTGTATATATATATAATTGTGTCAGTAATTTGGTTGGTGGCTAATAGGAAGAAGGTGTGGGACTATTTTGTCAACTGGAAAGATTAATGTATTCATGTAAAATAATTAAATGGTTCGTTTGTTGTTTTGTTGGGGTTTTCTTTTTTTTCAACCAAAAGATAGTTTTCTGGTTTTCCTATTTTTATTAGTTGTATTTTAGCTCTTCAGAAACCGTGCTTTCTTTTTTTGACTTGGTAAACATAAAGTGTTTTTAAGGAGACCCTTTCTATTTAGCATGTAGAAGATATATAGACTTCATTTGCTGTTACATAAAACTTTGCTCTTGTAATCATACTACTTCTACATTACCAACAAATCCTTTTTAAAGGTATTTTTGTTGAAATAATAAGCATCTCTGGCATGATCCAATTTGCATTCAGAACAATTTCAGTGCTGTTGGTACTCAATTTCACCTTGTTTTGCTTTCCTTAAAATATTGCTGATTTGTTTATCAAAATTAACACATCTTTTTGATAATATACTTTGAAACTGTTTGCGTACTGGAAGACTTCCGTGCATAAAATGACTTGGTTTGTAGGCTGTTGTGAGGAAATAATTGCAGCTGGTAAGAACCTGCTCTTAATTCACAGGTCTTTTTTTGCCAGCTGGGACAGGTTGGTTTGGGGGTTTCTTTACTTTGATTCAGCCTCTGGAGAGTGTCATGGTTTCTGTCACTCATTGATTTTATTTTTTCTTTATGTATTCTTTCCCAGTTTATCTCCCTGAAGTCAGTTCTTTTAAAAGTCAATCTTCATTTCTGCTATGTGTAAACAAAAAACTAACTCAGAACCAATAAAAACCTCCCTTCAGTTCCCTACTAATGAAAGGAATGCAGTCTGTGACACAGCAGAAAACTGCCCCATGAGGTTTCTGTACTGAGTGGACAGCTGACAAACCCATATTCCCCAACCAGGCTCAGCAAATGCTACTTGCTTCTTTCATGTGTAGACAAACAGCTGAGGAGCATAGGAGCCAGTGCTACCATAGGAGAAAGTAGCCAGGGACCAGCAGAAGCAGCTTGGCAGTGCTGTTGGCAGGGGTAAGAGCAATGAGGTAGTAGAATACTAAAGGACACTAAACCCAGTACTTGAGGAAGCCAGTTTATTTTTTAAAACCTTTGTTTCTTAGAATGATCCTGTAATGGATATCAAATTTAACCTTTGTCCTGTGAATTCCTTTAAGAAAAATGTACAAGTTCTTCTGAGCTTGTTTTGCGATGTACATTTTTATGCTAAAAATGTAGGGAAATAAAATTTCACAAAATATGAAGTGAATTTAGAATTAGAGAATATTTAGTTATAGCTGAAAACATAGAATTAAAAAGAGAGTTAAATTCTGTATCCTGCTATGATATTTTAATTTCCTCGTGTGACCTTTCCCCCTGTACAGTGCTATGAGACTTAAGCCTACATCTGAACTAGTAAATAATACATCATGCAAGGGACAACTTTCTGCCCCAGAACTTGGATGTCATGTTGCAGCTTGACTTGCATGCTCATGACTAAACTCTTCCTTATCCCCTAAAACTCAAGCAGTTATTTCCTTAAGAGCTCTTAGAATATTGCCCTGCCTAAGCCGAAGTTGTTTTGGGAATCAGTTCTCAATTTAACAGTACTGACAATATACCAAAGCCAATTTTTAGTTTTGCCCAGCTTTGTTTAGTTCACTCTCATGGTTATACAGAGGTATCCTAAAGTTTTACTGGCCCATTTCCCCCTAAGTTTCAGAGAACCTCAGAGTATCCTGAATATGTTGGTCTGGCCTCTCTATATACCATTATATTTTTGTTGAGACTAAATTTTATTTATTTAATTTTACTAAACTACAAATTCTGAACTGGAAATGCTGGTTTTAAACTGATTTTAGTGACAAGATGACAGAGACTGTCCATTTTCAGAATGCTTCTATTTGTAGGTTAACTAGATGAATTCAGCAGTGTGGCATAAGCCTAATGCTATCTACAATACTGTAAAAACCTGATGAACTAGTTTCAGAGAGGATGAAGAGGGTCAGGAAAAATTGAAAGGAGCAGGAGGAGGGAAAGAAAATTCTGTCGGGTGAGACTGTTGTGGCATATAACATGGCACATCTACAGTGATATACAGAGCAAATAAAACTACTAATAAATGCCTAACAGAAATAGTCTGCTGGAAGCTGATTAACATCATAACATACCTGCAACAGAAATTAATTGTAATGAAGGTGTATCTGAGTGCACGTACAGTGACTAATGAAAGAAATCTTCTGAAACTTCATTGCATCTGCTACAAAAGCAGCAACTGTGTACATGTAGAGATCATGGCAACAGATAGCAACATGTATGAACAGGTTTCAGGCTAAGAAAGCCATAGTCCCTTAGCAGAGGATGCTTTGCCACCAGTGGAGGAGCATTTAGCGTTGTCGATATGAACGAATTGAGTGCTGACTGTGCATCTACAAAGTGGGATGACAAAGCATCTTTGTTTCATCGTGGTCAGTAACCATGGGTTCCAATCAGTTTCAGAGATAGGCAAATAGAACTGGAGCTTTGGTTTTCCTGTGAATGTGAAGAGCCTGAACGATTACTTCAGAGGTTTTAAAATACGGTTCTGTGGCGAAGATGCAATATAAATGTGCATTTTTAGTGAGAATAAGAAGTTATAGTCATAACTTGTCATGGGTTCAGCAGTAGCAGTCATTTTTCCCCTTCTTGGTAGCTGGTGCAGCACTGTTTTTGACTTGTGGCCTGAGAACAGTGCTGATAACACCAATGTTTTTAGTTATGGCTTAGTGATGTTTGGTCTGG
>JANRGW010036294.1:0-41646 GCA_024733675.1 Psilopsiagon aymara | reverse complement strand
TGCCACATCTACACGTCTTTTAAATGCCTCCAGGGATGGTGACTCAACCCTGGGAAGCCTGTTCCAATGCTTATTAACCTTTCCAGTTAAGAATTTTTTCCTAATATCCAATTTAAACCTCCCTTGGCACAGCTTGAGGCCAGTCTTTGGACTTGCAATCCAGGCAGTCTTTTGCCCAGCAAATAGTAGACCCTTCTTCACTGCATTCCTGTAGAAATGGTTTGTCAGAAATGTCTGCTGCTTTTAGATAGCCAGCTTGGAATTCTTGTTTCAGAGCACTTAACCTCTTTTACAACGTTTTCTGCAGTGGGAGCAAGCTGCAGCTGGAGGTGTGAGTACTCACTATGCCTGCAAATTCATCCACAGCTGTTTTATATTAGATACCCAGAAAATGAGGAATGCATAAGTCGTGGCCGTGTTTTGAAAACTGTGGTTTGGATGACCTTCTCCACAACATGCAGGACTTGAGGAGAGATGCAGGAACACAATCCCAGCTATCCACAGAAGCATTCATAGTTGAAATGAAAGAGGCAGGTTTCTGAGGGCCAATATGTTCCTCTGGTTCACAAACTTCATTTGGCATAGGACAACAATGACCACATGCACTGGATGTGTCAGAATTCCTGTGGAATGAATAGTATTTGATCATCAAAATAAAGACTGCATTGTAACACTTTTTTATAAAATCAAAATACTCCTTAGAAATAGTAGCAGTCCAGGAGCTGCCCATCTCTGTCCTCCTGAGTGCTGGGGTTTCTGGTCACAATGTGTGACAGGGTCTGTGGTCACACAACCAAAAGTCAGTTTACGAACTGTTCAGCTAATCCAGTTTGGTTTAGAGCACTTCAGGGGTTTGAGCATGGCCTGAGGCTAATTTATGTAGCCTAAACCTTAGGAAGTAAAGCAGCTGTATAATGAAAGAACTGGATTTTTTTTTTTGTCTTTACTGTGAGGTTTTGCAGGTTAGCTCACAGAAGATTTTAATAGAAAAATGATGCTAAGGCTCCAAACTTACTTCAAGTTCAACAAAAAGAGCAAGTAAATGTTGTTAGACCGTAGGAACAGATAAGAACTGTGACTGTTAGCTCCTGCTGTAGTAGCCTTATGGTAACCTGGGGCTAAACTTACTGATACCAGGGCAACTTGTCCAGGAGCAAGCTCTGTGTACGCAGACATATGCATACATGTGCGCATGAGTTGAAGTCTGTGTCTGGTAGGTACCCATAAACCATAAACATGACCCAGAGCATGAGACCTTCTGTGGCAGGAAAAACTCCACATTTGTTATTCTGTGTCTAGCAAAGCAAAATTCCCCTTTTGTGTCTTCCTTTTTTCTTTTGTTAAATAATATTGATTTGAATGCTCTATAATTACTCTGACCAAAGAAGCAGCAATGGTAAAAGAGACTTCAGGCCTGAGACAATATAATGAAGAACAGCTCCTTGGAAAGACATCACACTGAGGAAAGAGGGGAAGCAGAGGTCACATCAGGCAAGCCTTTGAATTAAGGTCTCATGTGTTTTTCTGTGATTCTGGTTGTTTATGTCCATTTTTCTTCCTATTATGCTCTTTTTTTCCCCCCTCTTTTAAGACATGCACAACAATATTCATCTGAGTTTGTTATCAAATACACTAATTTGTTTTGATTTTATTTTACATTTTTTTTCAGCTTCGCAGCTTTTAAGAGGTGGTATAAATTATGTAAATTTAAATAAAGTAATGCAGTTGGTAGACTTCAGCAATATCAGCTTCCAATGGAACCTAGCAAAAAATGGGAGTCAAATCTCTTCAGAAGAGGCAGTTTGTTCTTCATATCTGAATCAACGCACCTCAGCCAAATAAAACAAGAAATATAGTTAAACCTGTAATAATAAAACAATAACAAATATCAGAGACATGCAATACTTGATGTTATTACAGACTAGCTAAAACATAGCAGTATGCTACACTACAACCGATACACTCCTTGAGAATTCCTACTCAAAGCTTGACCTTTCATGCTATTAAGGTGAAAGAGAAATCTGGAAGTAAGAATTAAAGTTGGGAAATCTAGGGAAAAAAAAAAAAAAAAGAAAACACAACCACAAGCAAATATGTCACTTATGCAAACATCAAAAAGGTCACTAATAGGGAAATAATTGCAAAGATAGGACAATAAAACATGAAAAAGGGATGTGTTGTTCACCATCAGATCATTTTCGTTGAGTTATTTTTCCATAGGGCATTGCATACAGACTGAAAAGAGAGGAGGCAGCACTTTCAGTAGCATAATGCATCCTTTGGATCCTGTACATAGCACAGAGAACATCCTTGCACTAACACCAGTGCAAGTTACAGAAGATGACCTGTGATCCTCCTTCAAGAGTAGCTTTTATTTACCCATACAGAAGAGATGATGTGCGTCAACTTTTTTTCAGTCTTGATTTCTGTTGGTGAAGAAGAATCAGATAATGAATCTGCTACAAAAGCTAAAATAAGCAGGACAAGGTCTAGGACAGGTTTTTATTTTTACTGTTTGCTCCATATAGAAATGGACTTGCATGGAGCTCCACAGAAGATGGGGGATGAGTATTTGATTAAAGGAAACATGTCTAATGCTAAGTTATCAGAAATACTACTAGGCATAAGAGAAATCTTAGTTTTTACTTCATCCTTTACATAGTAAATACATTGTTTTAGACTATTTTCCATGGATAATCACCAGCAGACATTGGCGAAGTGATTTGAAGTAAAGCAGAGCAGGACTGAGCTTTTATCTTCCTTCTGCTGGTTTCCAAGCAGTACTCATATGGACAAATTGGCAGGGCAAGAGATAGTGGGAAACCTAAGCATAAAAGGATATGAAAGGTATGGCAGGATAGAGAGAATTTTAAAGTGGAATGCAAAATTATGCAGAAATCATGTGGGTTAAATTCTCTCAAAGCTGAAAATTACTCATCCCTTTCAAATGCAAATGATGTAAAGATGTCTAGTATCTAAAGGTAAGAGTGTTCACTTACTAATGACACATAATATCAAACATATTTTAATTTAGGCTATCTGGAGTGTGCTAGTCAGGAAATTGATCTAGGCAGCAGCAGAAGTCATTACAGCTATTTACAGAGGTTTCAAAAATAGGCTATGCATTTTTTACCAGAAGTCTGTATCTGAGAAGGTGGTAACTAGAATTAACTTCAATTTCCTTGGTGACAGTAATGGTTGAATGAAAGTTTTCTTGTCATGTGGTGAAGCTGGTGCTATGGAGTCATCCCTTCAAAAAGCTATTCCTTTTAACCCAGTGCTCAGGAGACCTTAGATTTTAAATGTAACAAAGTTCCACTATGAGGCACTGAAATTTCTTATGCTGAAATGTTAAGTAAGGGGGTTGGGGATTTTTTTGCATGCAAAATGAATGACTTGCATGTGAAGAGGAGAGTGGCAATTGGGGTAACAGTCTAATTAAAAGATCATTTATAAGAAGCAAAAGTTTAAAAATTCAGTGGCTGACTTGTTTTGGCACATTCTCTGGTGAATTACAAGTTTAAATCTTTCTAGCTAGAAAATTAATAAACCCCTCAAGTTCCTGCTGGGATACATTCAGCAGGGTATTTAAATAGGTAGTCTACAGAATTGTTTGCAATTGTCAAAATGCTCAAGTGAGCTATAAATAGCCAGAAATAAAGTAAAACATCTTGCTTCCTCCACAAAGTTGTATTATTGTTCCCCATGGTACTTCGTGCATATCAAGAAATTATTTTGTAGTGGGGTCTCTGCTCTTCAGCAGTCAAAAATAATGGGGAACAATGAGTTTGAAGGCTATGCTGTGCAAACATGTCCCTCTCATGTCATGGCTGCGCCCATATTTGAATGCATATTTTGGCTGTTCCCCCACCTTCACCTTCAGCTCTAACTTGAGGCATAGATGTCCTCAACCTTGTCAGAACTCATGTTGGCAAACAGGTAAGGTTTTCCCATGGTCTGTCTTCTCAAAGATTTCATTCGTGATGCCAAAACTGCTCCAAGTTGACAACATTTCAATGATTAAATGAGAATCTGTGGGAAGTTGTAAGAGGTCAATGTTGGGGCTGTGAGTATGTGGATCTTGTCCTCTGTAAAGGAGCTGACCATTTTAAATTGTCTTCTAAATTTGTTGGAATAAGAACATTTGTAACAGATTTTGTTAATAACACAAAGGCAGCTGTTGCTGCATCCATTTTCCAAGGGACAACTGGCTGGAGGGAGGGATGGGGGAACAGGTTGCTTTCTCAGGAGCAACGATGGGCTGCCCAGCTCTATTCCTCTCTCCACCTGGTCCCCATTGACCACAAATCCCATAGCTTAGTAATTTTAAAGTCTGATCCAAAGCCTGCCAAGGTCAGAGGTAGTCTTTTCACTTTGAAATGTTGAATAATATCCTTTAGCAGATCAGGAATATTTTTGTGCACTGAAAATTATCAGGTATTATTTTTCTAAACTGAGACTGCACAGAGGTTTCAGAGGTAGGTCATCAGCTTTTGAATCTGTAACCAATACAAGTTCACCATTAATAACACTATGATGAATTTATTTTCTGTCATGCTTTAAGGAGTGTAAAAATACTAGGAAAGCTGCTAGTATTTGTATACTATGGATAAACATCAATGTTACTCAGTGCAAGTTTGTAGGGTTTTAATATTGAGAGGCCCGTTTGCCTCCTTCAGTGATACTGAGTCATAGAAGGAAAGGTTCCCTATGGATCTTGCGACATCATTCATTATTTAACTCAATTTCATATTTTGTTTCATAACAAAAAGATCTTTAAAACCCTTAAGTAAAGGTGATCCCCATTTGTGTATGGAAAGGTGTGGAAAACCATTTGGCAGACTGTGAGTAATACCAGGAGAAGCTGTTTTTGTTATTGTGTTTAAAGAGGATTATACAGTACAATCCTTTGATTTTAGCAATCAGGAAATTTTAGAAGAAGTTGGTCATGTCAGCTATCTGTGCCTCTCTGGAGTTACGATATTCAAAAGTAAGGCAAGCGTTGCTATGGTAATTAAGCATTTTCCAAGATTCCAGTTTGGGGTTGGGTTTTTTTTCAGATTTCTTCAGTTATTAATAATTTTCCTAAAACAGTTTGGAAAAATACTGGTGCATTAAAATATAACTTGCTCCTCATAAATGAACTATTTAGGGTTTAATCCTTGTCTTTTAAAAGTCTCTGGCAAATCTCCCACAGACTTTCATGGAAACATGACTCGGCCTTAAATATTTGGCAATTTCTGTATTATTTCCTCCAAGTATGCTTTTTTTTTAATTAGAAATATTGAAAATGGCGTGGTTTCTGACACGCTAATTCCACCTGGACTTTTGCAGGCATGTTTCTGGAAGCATAGCTCGGCTCACTCAAGAATCCCTAAGGCTCATTTCATACCTCCTGCTGCTGCAGAATTGTCCTTTGCAGTACCACAGCAGCCAGGCTCAGCTGTTCTCAGCACACCTTATCTGAGGCTGGGGAGCCGCAAGTGCTCATAGTAATAAAAACAAGTTAAAAAGAAGAGATTCTGGGGAAAAAAAAATGCTTTGTCTGATAGCTTTCACCAGCAGCATTCTCCCTTGAGCCACCTCTGCCCCAGGGTGCCTTTCCCCAGTGACTGGCAGGGTGCAATGGAGAAGTCCCACTACAAGGGAAGTTCTGGAGGCAGCTCCCAGACTGGAGCTGAAGGCTATGTTATCCGTCACTGGAGCGCCCAAAGTGAAGGCTCTCTGCTCCTGGGGGAGCCCAGACACTCCAGGGCCTGGCTGGGCACTGCCAGACACCTCTGAACAAGAACAGCAGCAGCAGCCGGGCACAAGGTTAGGGGATGACTGTTCGTGCCTAGGTCAGGCTGTCCTTTCAGATGCCCACTCAGATGCCCACTCTTTCAGATACACTGCATGGCTTGGTCCTTTGTAATGACAGACAACTGAGCTGTTTTCTACCTCTTCAGTAGTAGCTGAGTGGTTAAAAGCAGTCTGGGAAAATGTGGTCTTCAGGCTGTTTACTTGGCAACTGCCCTAAGAGCTAAGGTATTGTGTAATCAGTGATCAGCTACTGATGCCACTGCCATTAATGGCAGTTACTGCTGCCATCTCACTAAATTCAGTGTGTGTGCGATATGTACAGATCAGGCCTTCAGATGGGTCTCCAAAGAGATACGTCTATTTTGTGAGTCCCAAGGAAGCTTAGGAGGGATATGGGTTTATATCAGATGTTCAGGTCAAGCAAGAAAGCCAATTTTGACAGCAGAACATTTATCAACACAGTAAGTTTTCTGGATAAGGCTTAGATACAGAGAGATTCTCAGGCACTGGGATGAGCAGAAAGATTTTATCTTTTTGCATCACTGTCTTGGACCTTCATGTCTTCTGCTTGAACAGTGCTTTAGACTTCTAAGTGTTTGGCTATTTATTTTATTTTATTTTTATTTGTCCTTAATGCAGTGTGAGAGAGATTGTCATGTCTTGCCAGACGCATTCTGTCTATGTCTTGTGTACAGTACAGGAGTCTTTGTGAAAATTCTGCTGTAAGGTGAGAAAAATATAGGCAAAGTTTTCAGTCTTCTTTTTACTAACTGAAAATTCTACCTCTTAATAAAGAGATCAAAGAAAGAGAGCATATGATTTGGTGCAAGTTCATTCAAGTTGAAAGAAACCTCATTTTCTGAGTCACAAGGTCTACAGCATATCATTCAAAGAGCCTTCAGCCCAACAAGATGTTTCCAGGCTGCCTTATGTAATCAGGAACAAAACTGATTCTTTGATATGATATTCATTCTAGTCCTGCTTTTTAAGCTCCTTGCATTTTAACTCAGGGATTCTGCAGTATTTCCCTCCTTTTTGCTGAGATAATCTATAGAGGTAAGGAGGTAAGTACCAGCATGAGTTTTCTCATCTTCTCTCCTCCCAGATTAGTAGTTCACATTACTTTGATGCAGTGTGCCTTACCCTATATCTTCTCGTTAGCTTACTCAAAAGTTAAGGATATACAATTTTAATTGCCTATGTCTTGAAGGTGATTAATTATAGCCTTCAAGATTCAGTTTCCCAAATGATCACTTAGTTCAGCTTATAAGAGGAAAAGCATAAACAAGCATTTTTCACTGAAGTGCTGCAGGAAAAGCTGGCTTCAGAGCTCAGAGAGGGAGTTGGCCTCAATCTATCACTGGATCTGTCCTCAGCATTTTGGATTGTCCTTTCAGCTGACTGATGAATAACATGGAAATCCAAAATTTCTATTAAGAATATGGTAAGTTGACAGAAGATGACCTCAGAGATAAGAGCATCTCATTGACCAATCCATGAGTACATGGCAGTGATGCAAACAGACTGGCTCAGAGTTCAGGAAGTTCTTGCATTTTTCTGTTTTGTCTCAATAGTTTCCTTCCTTTTTTGCAAAGAGCAGCTATTGAAAGTGTAGTCTGCAATGGTCTTATTAGAGCTGCTATTCACAGGCAAGAGTACTTTAGGTAGGCTGAAACCATTACAAGAAATGTAGCACAGTTTGCCAACAATGCCAGGTCAACAGGCCTCTTGCTCATCTTTCACTGCATTTTTACATAAGTAAGTCATTGATCTCTGGTTAGATGGAGCGCCACGAAACATGCTTAAAACAAACAAAATAATCAGAAGAATCTCAAAAAGGTTAGTATGCACTCTTTTTTGTTATTTATCCTTAAAATATTTCGTATGGTTGATAAGTGTTGACAAAAGTTCATTTGTGGTCTTCTGAGCTAGCCACACTTGAAAAGTGTCCAAACACAAGTGATAGTGAACATCGACCAGTTCAGTTAAAATACATCAGTTCCTGCCAAGGGCATTCACCGGTCTTCGTTGCAAGTATTTAAGGTTTGCAAGAATGGAGCAATGGATATAGTATGTGATGCTGAAAAAAAGATCTAGGACAAAATGTCTGGTTACTTGCCAGCTTAGACCTAATGGTAGCCTCTGGAAATTTTTACAAAAGTAAACTGTAATTCTCAAGGTAGTTTACTGAATTGGACAAAGGATATGATTAGATGGTTTCTGAATAAGGTGGGTTTGCCAAAACCCTGAACTGGCAGTAATATTTCTTCAAGATTTCAGTTTCTTGGCCAGGTATGGCTCAGAGTTTTGACAAATTATTCTTCTTGAGGAATCAGGCAAAGGGGTCTGTTGTGGTTTAAGCCCAGCTGGTAACTCAGAACCAAACAGCCAGTTGGTCATTCCCCCTGGCTCCACCTTTTTCCTCCCCTTGCTCCCAGAGGGATGGGGAGGAGAATCAAAAGAATGTAACTCCCATGGATTGAGATAAGAACAGTCGGGTAACTAAGGTATAACACAAACCACTGCTGCTACCACCAATGATAATAATGATAAGGGAAAGAACAAGGGAAGAGAATACAACCGCTCACAACCCGCTGACCAATATCCAGTCCATTCTGAGCAGCTATATGGGCCTTCTGGGTAACTTCCCCCATTTTATATAGTGGGCATGACGTGCTGTGGTATGGAATACCTCTTTGGTCAGTTTGGGTCAGGTGTCCTGTCTCTGCTTCCTCCCAACTTCCCCTCCTCCCTGGCAGAGCATGAGGCTCCAAAAGTCCTTGGTCAGAGTAAACATTACTCAGCAACAACTAAAAACATCGGTGTTATCAGCATTGTTCCCAGGCTGAAAGTCAAAACCACGGCACTGCACCAGCTACTAAGAAGGAGAAAAATGACTGCTACTGCTGAACCCAGGGCAGGGACACAGTCAAATTCAGAGTTCCTGAGTCCTGAAAGGCACTCTGTATCTGTATCTCTGCAGACAGGCTTTGCCATAGTGACTGTGAAATAGTACCACTTGGCAGGTTCTAACAAAGTAATTTTTGATAGTGTTCCTTCAAGCAAACAGAGCTCAGTGAGCAAAAGGAATTAATTGACCCTGGAGAGTGTAGGCTCAGTTTTCCCAGCCCAATAAACATCTTGGAAATTCCTGTACTCATTTGAATCCTGCATCTTGCGATTTGACCTTTCTGATTGGGGACTCATTTTTTCGTGTACATAATAATCCAGAACCTTTCACTCAGGGTCATAGTCTTTGACCTTTACAGATCATACTGTCTCATTTTGTACTGTAGCTGTTCACTCACCATTCTTGTGAGTGAACCTGTTCTCAGATAAATGGTTGCTGATCAATGGGCAGAGTTTGTGATGAGCCATGACAGGTTTGTAGGAATTTCTGGGGACAAATGACAACAACCCTAATGTCACTATTAAATAGAACTAAGTGTCCAGTGATTCACTTAAGCATCAGTTGCAAGTACATGTGCTGGAAGAGCTGTGTCATAGAGGTCAGATTAAACCCCACGCAACACATATGTTCACCGGAAACTTTTATTTTGTTTTATTTGTAATGAAAACTCTTACATGCGAAATTTATCACATGGGGAGCTGCAGATATTGCTATGTTAAATGCATGGAGCAGATTGCTGAGGACAAAATGGTCATTTTTAGAAGGTTCATTGTGGTTTTGTGACAATGGCTATTATTAAAGGTTGACATCAGATAATAACATAATCGTTGCCATTTGGTTTAGCAGCACTCTGCTGTAACTGTCTTCAAAGGCATCAGACATACAATTTAGGAGAAGTATTTAAGGAAGAGAAAATATTTATCAAAGTTCCTAACAAAGTATTATGTGATTTCTTTCCTTCTTCAGATATTTTTCTTAAGGACTGTATAATAGTTCAGGTTTCTGGGCCAATGGCAAACAGACAGTCAGTTCCTTTCCTGGCTTATTTTTTCAGTTCTGATGCTCACTCAAACCCCTCAAATTTGATTTTCCACTTACTTCAGCTAGAAGCAGCATTAAAAATAAATGGTTCTAGGGTTATTACCTTATAAACAGGAACAATGGAGCCTGAGACCCACTTTTTACTCAGCTGTTTCATGAATAATGTAAAACTTACTTACTGTTATCAGAGCTTCCACTGTTGCCCCATGCTAACACCATGTAACAGGCTTATTGTATTACATAAAGATGCCTCCTATAGACCTGCTGGATATAGTGTGTCTTTATTCAGGGGCTGCTTCTTGGAAGCAGGAAGGACAGTTGCAATCAGGAGATGGGAGGGTCTGTTGTTTATTTTTCTATTTAAAAAGTAAACAAGATGTTTCCACATAACCATAGAGAGAAGGAAGACTCCACTTAATAAATTAACCAACTCTACTCTATTTTCATTCAGAAAACATATATTAGACATGCTGGTGCTGTTGCACAATGTTTAACTTGTATAGTCTGAACCTTGTGTAGACCTTGTGCAGTGCTCTGGCATTTCCTTTTTTAGGATTTTTAATAGCTTCCAGTTCATGCAAGCTGGAGCATTTAAAAACTCTGCAGCTCATATTATTAAGTCTTCATTTCACTTCAGGGTCAGTCACCCTCTGCAGGGGCCTTCAGAAATATTCAGATGTCAAGTTGCTTAATGCCTTAAGCATATGGGTATATCTTTAATAGCATGCTGTCATGGATGTTCAGTTATTCTCAAGGATTTCTCTTTCCTGGAACTCCTGCTTACTCAAGTGCAGCTGGGTGTTACGCAGGACCAAGAGGGAGCAATCAGAAGTCACTACCTACAGTGGCTTAGGCCTTGAGCCCCAAGAAAATGCAGCAGGAGCAGGAAGACTTGGGGCTGCCAAATCTCCCAGCTACTTTCCTTACCAGAAATAATCAGACAAATTAAGGTAATGATGATGATTATGAACGTCAGTAATGATAATAACAAAACCAACAGCACTACTACTAACAAAACCATCACCACTACCTCCAATAGTAATTTAAAGAGTGTTGATGATAGAACCTGCTCTTTTCCCAGTGGAAGGCCTGTCATGTGCTAGAGCAACAGCCCCTCAGCACTCACTGATTTAGGCTGTTTAAAACTCAGACTTTCTGAAAAATTATTACAGTCAGTGCATGAGATATTGTTTTTGCTGTTGCTAAATTTTCTTGCAAGATGTATTATTTGGTGAAAAATAGATGCATAATGCATTGCCTCTGAAGTGTAGAAACATCAGACTGTAAGAAAAAATTAAAAGAATAGTTTCTGCTTAGCCAAAACCTCAGTTATAAATCATGTCACACCATGTAATGACAGGTAAAAATGTTGCTGCGCTAGAATTATGGCTCTTCATGGCCGGTGGTCCACTACTTGAATTCTGGAAGGAAAAGCTGTAAGAAAAGCTATATAGAATCACATTTAATGTTGTTCACAACCCAAGACCTGATTGAAAATTATAGACAGGCACAAATGTTTTCTCTTCAAAAATTTCTAAGTATTTTTGCTTATTTAACAACAATAACACTCTGAATTTCATCTCACAAATCGAGAACTGTGATCTTGAGTTTTATCTACAATTGACCTGACTATAACTTATTGTAATTCCTGAAAAGCCTAAAGACATAAATTATTTCTAATGTTGATGCTATGACAGTATGTCACATCAGTGCTCATACACAGACATGAAGAATTAGTAAATGATGGACCAAAGAAAACATACACAATTCTGTATTATGAGAGAAAGAGCTCCCTGGGTTTGCAAATGAAGTGACAAGGAAGAGTCGAAAAACCTCAGCTATGTTTCAGGCAACAGGACTCCTTGTGGGTAGGACTACAAAGTAAAAATATGTTGGATTGATGATGTTAGCTAAATTAGAGAAACAGGGATAGATAGAAGATAGCTATACTAAAATAGGTCAAGTGAAGTTCATGTAGAGGAATAGTCTAGTCTGCAGAATGGGAGAAGAAGTAGGGGAAACAGGTGTTAAAGTTAGAAGGGAAGGTCTTACCATGGGAGAGGACAAACGAATCAAGGTTGAAGATCAAAGCTTAGTTAATTACTGATGCATCAGCACATCAGTAGGAGAGAGGATCAGAAGTGAGAGGAGAACAGTTGAGAAATCATAGAATCATAGACACTAAATCATTAGAAATAATGCCTGAGAAACTACAGAGAGGTGCAATGGTAAGACACAGAGGGATGAAGAGGAAATCTAATGTTGAGTTAGGGAAAGGAGTAAGAGATTGCCCGGTACAGTCCAAGTTTGTGAGCAAGTTCATTGAATTGGAGCTACCTTTTCTGGGGTAGCTTCTCTTAACTAAGTAGAGTTGCTTTGTGAAGGGTTTCCTGGTTTATGACAGGGAAACATCCAGCGCTTTGCCTGTCGCACTATCTCTTTTTTAGTTTTTTAATCTTCTGTCACTTCCAGACGTATTCTGTTTGTCCTCTGGAAGTCATCCTCCTTCTGTAACATGCTATGCAGCACATTTTTCTTAGTTCCATATAAAGACCTGAAAAAAGTTGTTTCTGACTAAGGTATTTTTAGTGCTTCACAAGTCACTGCTGTAATAGGCTTTTATGGCTCAGCATGAATTCCCTGCAGGTAGATACTAAAAGCCTAATCCACAATTGCATAAAGACAACTAAAAGAAGTAACATAATATTTGCAAGCAGATGTACAGTTCCTTTGTCCTGAAGGAATATAATCAGAGGCCTAAACTAAAAATAAATTTGTTGAGTATGCTTATCTTAGCCCTTTGAGAGGAAGAAAAAAGAAATAAAAGTATAAAAATAGATATAAAAGAGGTAAAACAAGAAATAAGGAAGATTAGAGCTCTTGTTGCCTAGTAAAAAGGGTAGAAGAAGTATGTCAGGTGCTTCTAAATGTGTCCTCATTGCTAGATAGTTTATAAATGACCATTTCTTTTCAGGCAGCAAATCTAATGATTCTGAAGTTTCAGTCTGAATTTTTGTCTTGGGCCACAGTTGGGCAGTTAATAGCATCAGGAAAAAGTGCACCTTAAATCTTGAAATGTCCAGGTGCAACTAATCCAGCTTGAAGAGTATCTAGATGACTAGCTACAGAGTCATCTACCTTTTATTCAGCAAATACCTTTTTAATTGAAACTTTCAGAGGCTGATAGCAGCTGTGTGATAACTCTTCCATAATAAATTAGGTTCGTAACGGACAGAATTGGTCAATCCTCCTTTGTAACTCATCAAACCATGGCACTTTCACTTGCAGGAGAGCACAGGCAGTTATGGATCCCTGCTCCAAACTTGGTAAACATCCCATGGCCTACATTTGCTCTCGGTGGCAGATTGCCCACTGTAGGAGAGGGTCAGTTTCAAGATCATCTTAGGAATCTGATAGTGCACAAGCCCATGGGACCTGGTGAAATCCATTCGCGGGTCCTGAAGGAGCATGGCAAATGAAGTTGCTAAGCCAGTTTGAAAAATCATGGCAGTCAGGTGATGCTCCTTATGAAAGGAAAAGGGAAATATAACCCCCATTTTCAAGAAGGGGAAAAGAGAAGACCCAGGAAACTACAGACCAATCAGTCTCACTTCTGTGCCTTGCAGCATCATGGAGCAGATTCTCCTGGAAAGCATGCTAAGGTGCATGAAAAGCAACAAGGTGCTTTGTAACAGCCAGCATGGCTTCATGAAGGGAGAATCATGCCTGAACAATGTGGTAGCCTTCTAGGATGGGGCAATAGAACTGATGGATGGGGCCAAAGCAGTTCATATAGTTTTCCTGGACTCATGCAAAGTGTTCAACACTGTCCTTGTCTCTAAATTGGAGAGACATCAATTTGAGGGATGGACCACTCGATGGATAAAGAACTGGCTGGATGGCCTCACGCAAAGAGTTGTGGTCAATGACTCGATGTCCAGCTGGAGATCGCTAACAAGTGGTGTCCCTCAGGGATTGGTGTTGGGACCAATCTTGTTCAACAACTTTGTCAGCAACATGGACAGTGGGATTGATGCTCCCTCAGCAAGTCTGCTGATGACACCAAGCTGAGTGGTTTGGTTGATATGTTGGAGGGAAGGAATGCCATCCAGAGGGACCCTGACATGTTTGAGAGGTGGGAAGATGCCAACCTGATGAAGTCTAACCATGACAAGTGCAAGGTCCTAAACCTGGGTCAGCTGCAGGTTGGGCAGAGAGCAGCTCTGCAGAGAAGGACTTGGGGGTGTTGGTCGATGAGTAACTGGACATAAGCCTGCAGTGTGCACTTGAAGGCCAGAAAGCCAACCGTATCCTGGGCTGCATCAAAAGGAGTGTCACCAGGTTGAGGGAGGTGATCCTGCCCCTCTACTCTGCTCTCAGAAGACCTCACTTGGCGTACTGTGTGCAGTTCTGGTGTCCTCAACATAAGAAGCACATGGAGCTCTTGGAGCAAGTCTAGGAGGGCCACAAGGACAATCAAGGGGCTGGAGCAGCTCCTGTATGAAGATAGGCTGAGAAAGTTGGGTTTGTTCAGCGTGGAGAAGAGAATGCTGCATGGAGACCTCAGAGTAGGCTTCCAATTTCTGAAGGGTGCCTACAAGGATACTGGAGAAGGACTCTTCATCAGGAACTGCAGCGATAGGACAAGGTGTAATGGGTTAAAACTCAGACAAGGGAAGTTCAGGTTAGATATAAGGAAGTCCTTTATACTGTGAGGGTGGTGAGGAACTGCAACAGGTCACCCAAAGAAGTGGCAAATGCTCCATCCTTGTTGGTGTTCAAGGCCAGGTTGGACAGAACCTTGGGCGACATGGTCTAATGCACACACATGGCAGGGAGTTTGGAACTAGATGATCTTAAGCTCCTTTCCAACCCTGTTAGGGTCTGTTATGGTGATGACAACCAATCAAAGCTCACTTTTCCTTTAAATGTACACATGCTAAATCTATCAGCTTTTGTGTATATCTTATAGGTAGTGATCAGGAGCTTTCTTATGAAACATATTTCCACTGAGAAATGCAAGGTTGTTGGAAAAGTGTTTCTCAACCCAACTCTTCTGCCAGTTCAGCCTTCCCTTTGACTGTTCTCAAAGTCATCTCCATCTGTCTGTTTTTGGTGAGCTGGAGGTCTGCTTCCAAGATCCCCAGTTCCAAGTTCCCCAAGTTCCCAGCTGGTGGTTGCAAAGGATAGCTGGTATCTGAGCAGTACATAACTTAATTAGCCTCAAAGCCAGAGCTCCTGGATTCTCTTCTGGCTGCCTCCGTAGATCTCATCTCAAATGGTGGTTTTCCTTATGGCAGCAGCCTCTTGGGCACCAATAGATTAAGTTGCTAGTTAGCTGGGAATCTGCTGCCCAGCGCCTTCATATCAGACCAGAGAAGGAGAGAGCAGCGGTCCCCCAGGCAGTCACTCTTCCTGGTAGTCAGCAGACTTCAGGGTATCTCCCTGATGTTCTCCAGCTGTCTTTCTGTGGAGCAGGCTTTCAGCTCTGTGGGAGCCCGCCTATGTAGCAGGCAGCCAGAGGAGCTGGGCAGCCCAGGAAACAAGCAGAAAATATGTCTGCATCCTTCCAAAGAGGAATTTTTTTCAGGCTTTTTCCCTCCCACAAAAATGTTGTGACTGTTGGCCTTTATGTCCCAGCAAGCACAGCATTGCAAGTTGAAATAAAAGACAGTCATCTGGCTAGCTCTGGTTATTCTATTCCCCTTTTTGGGTCATACCTTGATGCACATTAGGGTACCATGACCTGTTAACCAGGAACATTAAGCTCTCTTGGAAACTAAGGCTGGATGGAAAACTCAGCCACAGAGAATTAAAGTTACATCTCTGGATCACAATGAAAGCTTGGACTAGTGGCTCCAGGGCTCTGCATGAAAGGAGAAGGGTAAGCCAGACAGTATTTGAGGGGTGATGTAAAGCTGTTTTGGTCACACTCCTCTTTAGCTGATCTAACAATGTTTGGAACAGATAATTATTTCAGCTATTGTTATGATTATAGGTACTGCAATACATGATCATAACTTCAGAAAGGGAGGGAGAGAATGAGAAAACAGTGAGCCATTAAAGTAGCAGAGCTGTAATTGATTATTCTTAATATGCAGAAAGAAGCTGTGTTAGTGAAGCTCACTGGGAATATCCAGCAACAGTAGCAATCCAGGAGGATTGCTTCAGACCCATGTAAAACTGATGCTGAGACTGTAGTGTTAAGGGTTTTTTGGGTCTTGTGGTATTAGTTTTGGTTGGTCGGTTGGTTGGTTGGTTGGGTTTGGATATATTATTTAACATGGGGGCCTTATTACATGATGTATTGCTCAAGGAGATGCTTAGGTGGTAAATGAGACATTGCTCTTTTTAGATTTGTTGTAGCAGGAAGAATTACATAGATGTAGCTATGTATTAGCAAGATTGTCTAGAAAATATTGCAAACTACACTGTATTGATTTTTTCTGAGGTCTGCATTTCTTAACATTATGACTTCTTTGAACTTGACAACCTTAAAATTGTGATCGGCACATTCCTTATAATTTATTTTTCCTAGTAAGTGTTTTTCATAAATATAGCATAAAAATATTTATAATATCTCTTAAAAGATCAGACCTCAAAAATGTGAAGTGTTTTGATAAGTCTGTTGGCTGAAAAAAGCTTTATTTGATCAGGTAGACAGGCAACTGATTATTATAAAAAAAAATGCATAAAGCAATGTATATAAATGTTTCCTATAGAAATTCAATAAATATACCCAGCAAAAAAATCTTCAGGAGCTTTATAAAATATTTAACATTTTCCACCATTGCAAAGCATGTGTAGAAGTAAACATTAGCTCATCATACTAAAAAGTAATTGTAAAGCACCTTCCACCCACTTTCTAGATTGTTCATATAATCAGCAATCTCCCTCATTTCAGCAGAAGCTCACACTGGACATCTTTTAAGGGGGTAGGAAGCTTTTCTAGTGAGATGTTGTTGATTACAAAATATACTAGAATTGTATTTTGGTGATGATTAGCAACTCCATGGTATCTGAAATGACATTTAACTAAAGTTATCAAATAAGTATGTTTTGAGAAGCATTAATTTCTGCTGTTCATTGCCTTCACTGTAATGAACCTGAAAAAGTTAGCAATTTCCAGTGAGTCACACAAATTTTAGTATAAAAGAGGTTCAACTGTGATTGAAGATTTAATTACTTTTGTACTTGAATAAACTTGAAAGAAAAGAACAAAATACCAGTCCACATGTGATTCTTGAAGTGTTAATTCAGACTCTGGTGTTGTCTAAAAGCTTTGATTTCTCACAGCCAAGTCTTTCTACTAGACCCTGAAATGAAAAGCATAATCTTGTGTTTCCTGTAGAACATAGCAGGGTAGCAACGAATGCCACTGATTTCTCTCAAGATGAGGTAGGAGGAGAAGTGGGCTTACTCCTCAGCCTTCTTATTTATATAAATAATACTACCTCTGTTTTCTCACGGTTTGGTTTTGAGGGGTTTTTTTGTTGGGTTTTTTTTTTTTTCCTCTCTTTCAATCTGAAATATTTAGCAGGAAGCTGAACAATCTATACCTTGCCATCAAGAAGATTTACTAAGAGAAAAATTGGTTTCCTGTACTTTCCCCTTTTCATGCTCTGAAAAGCCCTGGCCAAACACTGAGCTCCCCCTTGTTGCCTCTCAGCTGGCACTCATCACCCCCTCTGCTGCCCCAGCTTGTCCCCTGTGTTCCTGGCAGCAGAGTGTCACTTTCTTTCCTGCACCTCACCTCACGTCCTTCTTCCCTGCTTACATTCATGATGTGAATGGCTCATGAAATGCCTGTGATGAAGCATTACTTATAAAGATAAGGGATGAACCAGTTGCCCACCCCAGGCCCAGAAAACCACAAGTCTGATAGAATCAGTCCTGACTTTTTCTCAGCTTAGACACTTGCTCTCATCTCTAATTATACATAATAATTCAGTGCAGTCACTGGCATAATTGGCCATCTGTGTGCTTTCATATGTGTGAAATAAATACTGAGAAAGGTTACACAGGCTGGTGCTGCTAATGCTCATGGAGAAGCGATGGAGGCTAATCTTCAGAGTCGGATTTGAGCTGAAATCCATTTTGGAAATGAAAAGTGGTTTTGCTTGTTGGCTTTGAGAGTTATGAAAGGACCGGGCAGTATGACAGCAACGCCTGGTGGCAGGTGGAGAAGCAAGGGTGGGGCCAGAAGCCTTGAAATTTGTTTCTGAGGAAAAAAGCAATTGTTTGTCCTACTTGTTGCTCAGATTTTCATTTACTCCTGGACAGTTTCCAGTATTAATGAAATGAAGGACTGTGTTTCAAAAATGCATCTTAAAGGCTGCTTCTCTGAGAAACAATAACAGTCCTTACAGCCTATTGTATCTTTTCAGAAACTTTCTTATGCAAAAATAGTGTGGAGAGGGTAAACAAGGTGGAGAAAATCCTCATCCTTATTGCAGAAGACTTTAATAAGAAATCACTGCACAATGCTGCCAGGCATGGAAAAGTTGCAATGGAATTGTGATACTTTGCTTGTGAGTTAATACTTGGTGAATACAAACAGTGGGCAGTCACGTCAGAGCCATATCTCCATCTACGAAATTAGGCATAAGCTCCCTTTTGAAAAGCAAGCCTTCTCTTGGGGAAAAAAAAAGAGTGTGGCAAAAGAGTCCAGAGTCTCGCTTAACACAAAGAGGAACATTGCTCAGATATGAGGGTAGGTCAGGGTGGGCAGTTGAGATGGCTTTTGTGGCTCTGCAGCAGGATGAAGAGAAATTTTGGAAGAGCTGCTTCTTACCATCCTTAGCTTGCAATTTGCTTGTGTGCATTCCCAGGAGCTCAGCTAAACCCTGACAGAGGTTCAGAGGGCTTTCCTTTCAGCAAGGAAGCTTTCTAAACTGTTATGAAATGCCATGGAAAACAAGGTGGCCAGAAGAAAAGACGCTGATATAAAGCAGCATGCATACTGCCATAATGCACTCCTGCAGCAACCAGATGTGTCTGCTTTGTGGTCCTACTTTTATTGTGATCACTCAAGCCTATGTATACATTATAGGTATTCAGATCTCTCTATATATTTAATATACTCTTCCTCTTCTTTAAACTCTGAAGTCAGAAGGTATTTTGATAGTGAAGTCTGGCCACTGGAGAGGCTGAGAGCATGCTCACACCCACACATGGTCAGCCATACACATAGAAACAGTGCCTTACCAGCACTCACATGAAGACATAGCGCTCTCAAAGAGCACAGGCTGCCTGAATCTGTTCCTTCTCTCCAGATGATTAGTACTGAAGTCCACTAATGGATAATATTATTTTGTGTTTATGTGTGTATATTATATGTCTATATTTATATATATAAAAACACGGCATGGGTCATTCTGTTAGCAGGTCTTCCTGGTCTCCCCAGGTGCTGGCACCCAGATGCACTGTGCATGAAGGTCCACAGTTCTGCTCTTGTTGCTGGTACACCCACTTCTTATCCTACTTGCCTACAAGTCCATCTTGAAGCTCACTAGCATTCACATATTCCTACTGCGAATAGATCGTAATAAATAGGATTTACCAGAACATTGATTAGACTGTGGTGATGAAACACCAGGCTCAGTCAGACAAATGCATTGACTAGCAATCTGTTTACACATAACCAGCCGTTTTTGTCCCCTTTTACCTCTATTTTCACTTGCTTGTCCCTCCCCAATCCACCTTGGTGCCTTCCTTTTGTCACTTTTGTTCCCTCCTAAATATCCCATAAGCCTTATACATTCCTACAATCTCCTTAAAATTTAACACGGTAAGTTTCATACAATCCCCAAATCCCCTTTCCAGTATCCCATAGTGAGTCCTGTGCCCCTGTGGGCACCAATCCCTGCAGTCTGCAGGGTGTTCTGGGGAGACAGCTTCTTTGGTTAACTCACCTTGGTGGGTGTCACAGCAGATACGATGGTGAATACTTTTCCTTGGATAGTCTTCAGAACAGCCAATTCATTGTGAACAGCTTTCAAGCTATTAGGTTGCTAGGGTTCCATCGTTCATCTGCTCCTCACCAGGCCTTTGTGTAATCTGGTAATTAGCCTTTAATAATATAACCTAACAACTATCTTCTCTGTATCTATCTGTGCCAGAAGAGCCAGGAGCATCTGATTATGAACTGGATGTGAAGATGATAGCAGTACCATAGTGTTGCAGGAAGATGTGCTGCAGAATCTTACAGTGATGGTCTTCTTGGTAAATTTGTTTTGATATTATGCCCAAGTACAGTGCTGGGGAATATTGTACTCCTGGGGGATTCTTTCCTGGAGCCTGAAATTCAGGGTAAAAATGAATGTCAGCTCAAGTAGGCAATGGCAATTCAGGGCTGTCACTGGAGACATAAACTGGGGCCTGATCTCTTTTGCTAGTGCTGAGCATAGGGCACCCTGTGAGAAGGGTTCATCAGCTTGCACTGAAACACCATGCCAGTGGATGCCGATCACTCCTGTTCTTTTGCATGTGTCTTGCCAAGGTTCAGGAGCACAGTGTCCAAGAGGCTCTTTATTCTGTATTATGCCAAGGCTTTGAGTGCAGTCAGCTCCGCTCCGTAATGTTCATTACTTTTTCCTTCTGAATCACTGAATCATAGAATAGTTTGGGTTGGAAAGAACCTTTAAAAGTCATCTAGTCCAACCCTCCTGCAATGAGCAGGAACTTTCTCAACTAGATCAGGTTGCTTAGAGCCCCCTCCAGCCTGACGTTGAGTGTTTCCAGGCACGGAGCATCTACCACCTCTCTAGGCAACTTGTTCCAGTGTTTCACCACCCTCATTGTAAAAAAAATTCTTTCTTTTACCTGGTCTACATCTACCCTCTTTTAGTTTAAAACTCCTAGTTCTATCACAACAGGATATCTCCATTTCCATGCTTTATCCCCATCTTTCATATAAGCCCCCTTTAAGTACTGAAAAGCAGCCAATGTCACTTTTTTATTTTACAGTGTTACTTTACATCATGCCAGCTGGAGGTTTCTCCAGAAATCAAGAAACCAGTGCACCTTGTGATGAGTAAATTAAGGCTACAGAGATGCCACTTTGCTGCACACATTGTCACGTAACTGAATGACTCTACACCACCAGGGCTGAGTGAATAGCCTAAACACATGCCTATCAATAATTATTTGAATTCCAAACCAAGTTCTGAGTTCATGATACATTCATACCTAAATGAAGACAGGATAGTAACTTGCATACTCAGTCTAAAGAGATGTTTTAGTTGGCAATAAATTTCCAGTGGTATATTTGATGATGGCAGTGAGAGCTTGCTGTTTGTCTTCCACTGTGTTCTCTAATCCTGAGGCAAACCTAGCAATGCATAAGTTACTCAACCAAGAAAGCCCAGATAACCAGCACTTCATTACAAAATACTCACAGGCTCTATGCTTGGGAAACATTCTGCAAACTGATTTGAAAATCATTTTGAATAATGAGCATATCTGAGCACATTTCTGAAACAAAGAAAGAAGTGAAAGGCAACCATTCATACATGATGGATTAAACAAGGAAAGTGTCAAGATCTAACTTGCTCAGTAATGTGTATGTCTGTAAACCCTTGTGTATGTCTCCACTGCTGACATTTTGCCCTGACAGGCTTGTGATGATAGATTAAATTGGGGCCATTTTTCCCTATTCTTAAGGCAAGAATGTTTAATCTGCTTTTTGAATCACCTCTTGTATAGATAAAACTTCATGGCCATGAGAGAGAGGGATAGGTAAGGGCAAAGCACTTTGAGTTGACCCTCCTGCCTTGAGTGCAGTTCGGCCCTTTGCTTTCTTAGCTCTTACTCCTACCCTTCCATTCAGCCATCTATGAGGTGTTTTCATAAGGTGGCACAAACGTATGTATAAATGTGAGGCCAAGGGTTGCTCTTTGGACCTTTGATTCACCCACCTTGCAGTGACGTTGTGGGCTAAGTTACAGAGGTGCTGACAATCCCCTGCCTGCCTTTCCACAACTCCTTTTGTACCCAGAAGGACAGGCAAGTTCATTGGGAAAGTGGTATGGGGTAAAAACTCTCTTCATGGCTGTAGAAAGAAGAGCAGACCAGTTCAAGTGCTACCAAGAACGGCCATTCTTGGAGAGGGCACAGTGAGTGTGATGTGGAAATAATCTCGTTGACACTGGTCTAACCCAGGAACTCAGAACTTGGATGGCCTATTGATCCTGTAGTGGAGATCCCTACAGACAGGGGCATTACCTGCTTGATGACCCTACTTCTCTGCAGAAAGGCCTGCAGTAGGTGCCTTTGGTGGTTGCTGAGCAGGAGAGCCCATCTGATAGCCAATACCTAGCCAGGGTGCTTGGATAAGAACTGTCATTCTTTCCTCTTCTGCTCTCCTTTTGAGGCTAGTGACCAATATGTATACAGCTCCAGGTAGTAACTCAGGTCCCAGGGGTCCTGAGTGGTCTTCTGGTGGCATCTTCATCTCCATGCTGACATGTGGATACTGCAGATGAACAATTAGGGGCATAAACTTAGGTGACAATGATCTCCCACTGCTCTTTTGTTTCTAATCCCCAGATTCCCAGGTGCCATTTGTCACATCTCTCTCTATATATAGCAGTCTTTTAAAGAAAACAGTGATCTATACATTCAGGGGAAAAAAAAAATCCCGATAAGCTGAAAACCCTTTTGTAACTAGCACTCCCACAGAGAGGTAAGAACAAAAGAAGAAAGGTCAAGACAAAATATCTGCAAGTGGTGGTGGGGAGATGGAGGAGGGAGTCATGTGCCTACATTTCTATTACCAAGCAACCAGGAAAAACCCATATGAGATATCACTTTTTTAAGGGATTTGGGCTTTTCAGCTTTTTTGTTTTGCTTTGGATCTAAAGATTGGAAAGTAGCAACACATTTGCAGGAAATTTGAAAGCTATGACACAGACCTACAGAAGGAATAGCTAGTTAAAAAATCCTGTGGAAAAAGTAAAGAAAATTATCTACTGGGCAAAAGAAAAGAGATGAATATACAAAGAATGGAAATTGTCCAGGAACAGGCAGACAATTCTTTGAGTTAATCATCTACAAAATCATCTACTAATATAATCCAGGTTTCTCACACATCAAACAGTGTTGGCAAGTGACATTCCAGCTTGTATAGCTCAGAAAAATCCCAGATTGCAATCACTGTAAGAGGAAGAGTTGCCTCTTACCGAGATTGTGATTGACCTCCTCTACTTCTTTCTGTTTTTCATTAGTAGATAGTGTGTGTGAAGAGAACAAATCATCTGCATATACTCAATAGTAGATGTAAAGGTTTTCTTTTCGTAGGGTGTTGTGCCAATGCATAATTTATACAGCATGACATGCTTTATTTATTACTCCTGAAGCTCGGGCCCTGAACATATATTAATAGGTTTCTTTTGCATATCTGTACAACATAAAAAAAATAAATAGATTTATTTAGGACATATCTCTTATCTGAACTATTCTTCAACCTTTCAAAATGACAGAGACTCCGCAGACGGTATTTACCAGACAGCATTTTTCAGGCTCTACAGTCCCTCAGAATTTTTTTTGCCCCAGATCTTTTTTTGCCCCAAAGTGTAACTTGACTCATTGATTGCATCTTTGTCATTTCTAGTACAGACAAGGGGCAGTTTACATCTCCATTTTTTGCGATTGATACTGTGTATTTCACCAAATGAACTTTATTTTCTTCCTCTTTTTTTTAATTCCCTCACAAGTCAAATATTCTATCTACCTGATTGTTCTCATTGCTTGCCTTGATTGGGACTAATTTCTTGAAGAGTGGAACCTGTTGCAAGACACAGCTGAGCTGCCCAATTGAAGACATTTCAAAGAGGAGGAGATACTACTCCTTCCTTTTTGCAGTTTATGCGCTTGTTTCACATTCTCAATATAGTGTTTGCCCACTTCTCAACGCTGACATTTTTTTCTGATATACATCTGTTGTCCATGATCAGCTATAAATTATAACTTAAAACTGCAGAATGTGAAGGAAGGGCTGACTACCATGAAGAGCAACCCTCACAGCTTTGAGAGCTTGGCACAGTAAGCATGCAGACTTGCAGAGTACATTGTGATCCTGAATGTCAGATGTGTGGTAGGAGAGAAAGGCGACCAAACAAAACAATGTTCAGATTTGTTCTGCCTTGGATTATGGTGCTTTGAGTTAATAAAGCTACTTTTAGTGAAAATTTTGAAATAAAGTAAGGTAGGTTCAAAAATTAACCCATGTTTCTTGTTTCAATGGTTATTTAAAGGGATACAAAAGCAGACAAAATCAATGGCAATAGAAGTGGTTTTTCCAGGACTCTTTAAACATGAATCCATCAAGTGAGTAGCTCTGATCTCTGTAAAGCCTGAGAATTGCATGCTATTTCTGTCTCACGCTCTTCCTTGCACTTCCATTTCTTTTGCCTTCTGCTCTCTTCCAATGCAGCTCCCCAGATACTCTTGCCTGTACTGTGCCAATCACTTCATGATCTTGCTGTTGTGAATACCAATTTCCAGTAAACACCTTAGCTGCTTTTGTGCTATGTCTCCCACACCTACATTTCCTCTTCAGTCAGGCTTTTTCATCTCCTGCAAGCCAGCCATACTGCTGACTTTATAGCTGTTCAAGATCTCCCCAAACTTGCTCTCACACAGGTGCAAGTCCCTCTGCCCAACTTCTGCTGCCTTTGAGGCCATGATACCATCTGCCATGCTACCTGCCATGTCTGATATCTGGATTTTCTTCCTCTGCTCCTAGGATGGAAGAAATCACTGTGCCCATGCACTTTCCCTTGGCACATATTCATTCTTCTTCAAAGCAAGAACACTGAGTAACAACAAGATAAATAAGATGCAATTTGGTGGCAAGTTCTTCTTCTGCAATGTACATAACACTAAGATCTTAGGATGGAGAACAGGAACTCTAGCTGTGGCATCATTCTTCTTAGAAGCCTGAAGAAAGCCTTTTCTGGCTCAATGTCTCTTGTGAAAATCTCTCCAAACAGTAGTACTTGCCTACAGGTTATACTCCTGCAAACAAAAGAAACTCTGCATAAGTGTCAGTGACCTCATATCCGAGGACCTGAAACTAGAAACAGGACTGGCCAGCACACACTATAAATGACGTCTCTGGAAAATAAGAAAAATGCTCAAAGACAAAACAACTCAGAAAACTGATTTTTAAGCACTCCTGGAAAGTGCTTAAAGATGAAAAAGTAAAAAGCTGGCAACTAAGCTAGTAAGAAGGATTCAGTACTTTGGTTATATCACAAAAAATATAAAAAATAGAGACATGGGTGCACTGACAGTGAATGCAGTTATTCACACCCCAGAGGCTGTTTGCACATACATATTCCCTAAGAGGGTGCAGAGGCAGCTTGCCACAGAGTTAGTTGCCACTCAACAGCTGTGCCTTTCCTGATATAGATTAAGTAATTTGGAACAGGAGAGAGTCTGATTCACAAAAAGTCTGATTAATTTGAATTTTGTATGGCAGGGACTGTTAAAAACTCATTCATGACAAAACACCATTATCAATTTCCATTATGATGGTAGTTACAGGGTTAAAAAGTGATTGTGCAGTCTAGAAGTATAACAAGACCCTACTGAAGAATAGAGAACTAGTCAAAAATATTTGTAAGTGTATGACTATGTTACATACAAGTCATGAAATGTGCACCATAAACTGTAGGTTTCAGGCAGGGCATATTCGGTAAACCCCAATCAGCACCTGGATGATAAAACTGAAAACATTGAGACCTTTGTCAGACAACATATTGTGCTCAAACTTCTACAGCCTGCGTAATTGTTGCTTTACATATATGAGGCCCCAAATGGCAAACAGACAGCATGGTGTCCTGGATGACAGCGTGTATAACAAAAACTCAGGATGTAGCGACTTTTGCACTAGAAGACTTAACCAAAATACTGACTGATCAACAGTACACGGTACTTTCAAAAATTACTGCTTTCACAGCAGTAATTTTTGTGCTGTGTATTCTAAAGACTTTTTGGAAAGAACAAAACAATTATTTTTAACCAGGTTATGTCTCATTTTCCTGTTATTGGAAGCAAATAAAAAACCAAATACTTAAATTAAACTTTAGGAAAAGATTAATGGGGTTACTGCACTTTTTTGGTGATTAATGGCTTTACTGTTTCTCCACCTGTAGTATCACGAATTAGTATTATAAAGAGAAAATACACACAAAAAATATATCCTATATGTTAATTACCAGGTAGACAAAACCAGCATGCTATTAACATATCCAAACAAAATTTGCACAGGCCATCTCAAATCTGGCCAGGATTATTAGCTAAAATGTAGTATTACACAAATTTGGAACTATTGCAACTGTTTTAATGCATTCACATAGCACTTTGAACAAATGAGTCCTCCTCAAATCAGGAATACTGAGCAGGGATAACTCATTAGAGCAGCAGCACTTTATAAATTACCCCACTCAACATTAATGTGAATAAAGGAGAATTTACCTGAGTTTATTTCTGTTATTTTGTTGCCATCAACAAATTATCATTCCATATTTGAGGCACATATGATAATACTTACTTTTATTTAGCTTATTTCTTCTGTCTAGCCTAATCAGTGGTTTCATTCTTCCTTCATGTACAAAGGCACTGTTTTTCTCCATTTCCTGTCTTTTTGAACTGTTGCATTCTGCCCCTTGGTAAAAAACCCCAACAAAGCCCAAAACCAAACAACCCAAATTTTTTGGCTATGTTAGACCCTCTACTTTCTCTCTTTAATCAGCTTGCTCCTGACATTTCATCATTCTTGCCAGTCAGAGTCTAGATGCTTTGAACAGTGTTATTGGCATGCAGCCATCTCTCAACTGCTTCACATTTTCACTCATTTTTCTGTCTTTCCATTTTCTCCAGTGCTTCCTATTCCACAGCTTCTTTTTACGACCAAGATATCAAATAATGAAAAGGCATACTGGGTATGTTTGTTACAGAAATTAAACACAAAAATGACCAATTTTCTCATTCTTCCTTTGCAAATGCATTTCAGAGATTGCTTTAATATTTCCACAGGCAAAAAACGCACTTGCAGTTCTAGGTATTTCTGGTTTTACCTTAAGGTGGGTTTTTTGTTCAAAGAAAATGTATTTGATATTTTACAACTGTGAAAAATTAGGTTCGCTTCAATAAAATGATAGTGTGTCTCACAAAGTCAGGTAGCACGTTTGAGGCAAAAGCCTCAAAGAACAAAATGCACCTCTGCAGCCACAGGTATAATGCAGGTGCAAATGTTTGGAAGTCAACTGTGTTTGGTGTAACCCACAGTAAGAGTACATATATACAAAGAAAATTGCTTTATGAGGCACAATGAAACAGATTAAGGTATTAACAAGTGGTCTCTCTTCACAGCCTTACTGGTGTTAATTTCTAATACAATTAATATCGTTTTATCAGAGGGGTCCTGTGCTGGCATATGCAAGAGAGTTGGGATTTGGATTTCAGTTCACAACTACTGAAATCAAAAGGGTTTGCATCTTTTTTGCATTAGCATTTTTGGGACTTTTTTTGTGCTCCATAGGTTAATAGATATCATTTCCCAAGACACAAATTTGTCAATCAGGAACTTCTTCATCACCCAGAGAATGTTTCCCCATGATGTTTCTTTTTAAAAGTATGAATAAGTGATATAATATTAGCTAAAATCTACTTTTTCACTTTTCTGAGCAACTGTATTACTGCAGAAAGCATATTGACAATGTGCTTTGGAAATTTAAGTGTTTCTTATAGACTGCCTAGCAAAGCTGCCCAGCTTCAGCTAACATTAGCCAAAAGGACACTTTTATTTCTGACTGACTTGCACAATCAGACACTCCAACTCTTCATCACCACTTGAACTAATTTTTTAATATGTTCTAGTTTTCTTTTTATCCTTCTTTCAGCTAAATTAAAAGCATCTGCTTCTTTGCTCATAGCAGACTGCTCTGTAATTTTGATCTGCTGAAAATTTTGTGTAACAGCATGGGAGCACAGAGAAGCAAACCCATGAAAACTGTGTATGACCTAGTCAGTGAAAAGAATTTTTTAGACTATAAGACTTTCCTTTATGACTTTTCAGTCCTGGCCTCACTGGAGGTTATGATTGAGGGGGGAATCAGGGAAGCGCTCTACAAGCGGTTGAGAGCTAACTTTCAAGTAAAAAGGGAGAAGACAATTTATCACACATAGTAGAGGTGCTGCCCAAAGCCAGAGGATTGGTAGGCCTGCGAATGAAAACTTCAGAGAATCACTCTACAGTTAATAACCAGTAATAGTGCAGAAAAAGAGAGGCTGGGATTTGCCAGCTTAGGGGAAGAAGCTAAGAGGCTGTATAAGGGTGCTTTGAGGCCACCCTAAGGTACAGTTGAGATAGGAAAGTGTATGCAGCCTATTTTGAGACCTGTTTTCTCAAGAAATAATACTTGGAGACAGTTGGCCGCTTTTAATAACTCTTGTAATTACACCTGGAGGGAACAGAATTGCCAGCACTGAAAACAACTTAGCCCTGCCAAGGTAATCACTGTTAGCACTGCTCTGTAGGTTAGTCAATCTGGTGACTTTGCAGTGAAGCACCTGATGGCGAGAGGGGTGAGGTCTGATGAGAGCTGGGCTCAGACGCCAGTCTGTAATGCCTGCAGGATGGACTGGACCATGATGCCTGTGTGTCCCTATCACAGCAGCATAGACACTTGCAATTTGATGGCCAGATTACTCAGACATTGCTCATAAATTGCCTTTACATGCCAGGACTGAGGCATAGTGAAAATTCTGGCATGCGTCCTGACCAGTTTCAGCATGTCAGGAGAACTTTTGCACTTTGGGCACCCTACACAGCCACAGCTGCAATAGGTGACGTTCGTATCTATCCAAGGGATTTATCCAAGCATCACAGGGCAGGGTAGGAAATGCTGGGGTTGCTACTACTCTTAACAGGGGAATAAAAAACTTGAACAGGAGAAGCTTAGATTGGATATAAGGAAGAAGTTCTTTACTGTAAGGGTGGTGAGGCACTGGAAGGGGTTGTCCAAGGAAGTGGTGAATGCTCCATCGCTGGCGGTGTTCAAGGCCAGGCTGGACAGAGCCTTGGGTGGCATGTTTTACTGGGAGGTGCCCCTGCTCATGGCAGGGGGGTTGGAACTGCATCATCTTAAGGTCCTTTCCAGCCCTAACTATTCTATGATTCTACTCTGCCTTTAGACAGGCTCTAGGTGGGCACTGTGGTTTGACTATATTTGCCCGAATTTTCTCATTCAGGTTTGTCAAATGTCACCTCTATCCTGTGTCTAACCACACACTTGCATCATCGTCATGTTGTATCAACGCCATGTAGTTTCTTCTTGTTACTCAGAACAAAGGTAGACACAGAGTGTGCTGAGATGGACAATAAAAGGCCTTTCTATAAAAGCCTCTGAGTGATTCCCCTGTGCGCTATCAGCCACGTGAAGCTCCAGTGAGGCACTGCTAGGCATGTGCCACATCCAAGGTCACCTGTAGTATCTCCACACCATGGGAAGAGATGAAGCTAAATCTGAACTAATAGTTATAGAAACAAATCCCTCCTTCTCCTTCTTCCCTGGTGTTGTGGAGCTCAGCTTGGGAAAAGGCTGGTGCCCAGATGGAATAGAGATTTGTTAGAACTGGGGCTAAATAAGGATTGGCCTGTTTTTTAAAAAGTTAGACAAATAAGAAATATGACTGACTTGATAACTAACAGATACTTCTTGTTACAGGGCTTTGTCCATAGGCATTTAGTAGCATTTTGACTAAAGCCAATAAGCTGTGCAATTACAGTAATTTAGCTGCCTCAGCGCTTGGGAGCAGCAGGTTCTCACTAGAGTGGAGCTCCAACTGACTTGCTTCCTCTTGCAGAATTCAGTTCCATCAGAGACGAACACATTCTGAAACTTTCAGCTTTGAAATAAAAATTTCCAGGACTATTTCTCAGAACAAATCATTCAAATTCAAAAAATTTAAATCAACTTTTATATAGAGTCATTTACCTAGACTTTAGTAAAGCCTTTGCCACCATTTCCTACAGTACTCTCCTGGAGAATGGCTTGGTCAGGTATACTCTCCTCTGGGTGAAAAAATGACTGAATGGCCAGGCCCAAAGAGTGGTGGTCAGAGGAGATAAATTCAGCTAGTGACCAGTCACAAGGAGTGCTCCCCAGGGCTCAGCACTGTGGCCAGTTCTTTCTTCATAGAAAGGGTTGTCAAGCGTTGGAACAGGCTGCTGAGGGAGGTGGTTGAGTCACCTCATTGAGGTGTTTAAAAGATGTGTAGATGTGGTATTTAGGGACATGACTTAGTGGTGGACTTGGCAGTGGTAGGTTAATGGTTGGTCTCAATGATCTCCTTTTTCCAATCTAAAAAATTGTAAGATTCTATGACTATAATTTCAAAGAAATTAAAAATATTAGCATATTGTTCCTGCAGAGTGTTACTAAAATACGAGTTTTAAGAAGCTGAAACTGAACACCGTTCCACTGAAATGGATGAGGGTTTTACATACATTTCCTTCAGGGAAGATTTCAAATTTTTTGAAGAGAGGATGTGTTTCTAATTCAGGAATAAATTAAAATTTCAGGATTTCAATTTTTTCTATGCATCAGTCTTCCTAATCTTGCAAGAACATATACCTCAGATGGTGAAGCATAAAAGTGCACTTACATGGAATAGGATCCACAAGACAGTCCTGTTCTGATGTAGCTGCTTGATACTGTACAAGAAAGATTGCTGGCATGACTCTGCTTTACTAGCTATCTAGGTTTTTTTCTGCTCAGTAATTCCCTGTTGAGCTATACCTGACAAAGCAGATCTGCATGCAACCTGTGATGGCTGTTGGTGCAAAGATAATTTAAGGAAGAAGAATGGCGTGAATGAGAGCATCTTGGCCTATAAAATGCAGCAACCCGAGCAGCGCATATATCTTGCGTTGCAGACTAGAATTGATCCCAGATTCCCCTAAGAATCACAAAGCTATAGATATATATGGTTCTTTTGTGCCAAGGACTGCATAACAAAGCACAGCATCCAAGTCAATATTTCTAAGTCCAAGACAACAATGTCATGTTAAACAAGGAAAAATGTACCTGCCTGAGCTATCAAATGACACTGCAGATATTGAAGTGTAAGCCTGATGAAGCTTTTCACTGGGAAGTTTTGCACTTGCAACAACTCTAAAGAAATTAATTCCTGAAGGTGTTCTCAGAAAAGAAGTAGGCTGTGATCCTTATTTTTCCTCTGTCTAGGTGCTATACAGTGACACTGCCTATGTAACGGTTATCAAGCAGGAGCTAGAGCTCTCTTTGTTCGAAAATCAGGTTGGACTAAACAATCCCTACAATAACATTTCATTTATTTTGCATTCAAGATGTTGTTTGAGCAGGAGGCTGCAATCAATGACTGCATTACCAAGCTTAGCACAAACAGGGTACGTGTACTTTCCTCTCATTTGCAGAGCATCTGGTAGCAAAATTAACTGACCTTCTGTGATTCCTATGCATTGTCAAAGAGTGCAGTACCAGTCTGTCACTTCCCTTATGCCTTCTGAAAGCCAGACAGACCTACTTATTTGTAGTCATTAGCTTTTCTTTAAAAGGCAAAGGGTAACACTGAGATGACATTCACAGTATTCAATACTTGATTATCAGATTTCTGCAAACTTCAGGTTAAGTTTAATGTGTAAAAGATTGTCAAAGCTTAGAAAGAATCTAATGAATGTCAATAGAATTCTTTTTTCTTGCAGACACATCTTTCAAGCAGGAATATAGCATGAGAAGGCATTATTCTTCTGTGAGAATCTGAGATTGTTTCTCAGCAACAACCACAGAATAGACAGCAGAGCTTTAGCCATTCTTAAAGCAATGTTCTCATCTAAAACTTTAACCAAAACAAGAAACAGTCCATAGACCAAACACTTTTATCTACAGTTGCTCTGAAGAGTGAAGTCCTGATTCCACTGAAATCTCCTTTGGGAGATCATCAAATAGGTTTTCTTTTAGTTCTTATTTATTAATATATATGTATATCAGTCAGGTAAGCCAATGATCCTGAATTACTCTAACCACACAGAACCATGGAATAACTGGAGAACTGATTTTCATTAGAGCTGATGAAACGCATTACTGTGAAAAAGAACAATAAAATATACCTGCCTTCCAGCAACTGGATTAAAATACATCACTGATTCATTTACAGGGCAAGTAGCATCCACAGGCTTGTTCCCAAGAGCACTAGGCAAACTCAAGAGTTTCAGTCTCCAGCCCAAGACACAGAAGAAACTGATGTATTACTGGGAAGTGCTTATTTGGGCACAGACAACAGCCAGAAAAGATTTCCAAGTGAAGATTAAATTTTCAAAGCTTAAATGTTTGCTGTGTGCAATCACTTGACTTTGTAGCTGTCAAAAAAATTATCTGTTTTTCTGTTATTACTGGAAGACAAACACATCTCTGGACTGTTGACTTTTGTGGTCAGCTGGCCTTGAGATGTCAACTTTTAATTTGTCCCAAACATCTGTTTATATTCTTTCCTGAAAAAGAAGATATATACTTTTCACTTTCACTGAAATACAGGCCCTCAATTTGGCATTCATTCTCCTAGTGATGCTAGCATGGATCAAGTTTTCCTTAGCTCCCCTGGATGCAACACATTTGCATCAGTGTAGAACTGGTAAAACTGAGAAAAGAAGAAAACCTCTGCTCTTTCAGGGTGAAAGAAAATCAGGTGAAAGATTTCTAGATCAGAAGTTTTCCTGCAGCCCCATTACTAAAATCAGAATGTATCATCTTCCAAAATTTGGGTTAAATAATGGCCAATTTTTAAGGAACCCTTTTTGCATACCTCTAGATTTCTGAGTAAGTTCCATCTGTTTCATATTTCCAAAGTTTGCTGATTTCCTGGAAGGGAGCATTTAGGCATAGCTTTCTTTTTGTTGTTGCGTTTTAGTTTGGTTTGGTTTGGTTTCTCTGGGGTTTTTGTTCTTTCCTGTTCTTTTTGTTTCTTCTTGTCTTTCTTCCTTCTTAAATAGGAAAGGTATGAGTTTAATACAGTTTCTTGATATAAGCATCTTATATTTTTAGAAAGATGTCTACACTGTAAAACTCTGAGCAAAATAGTAGCAGGCAGCCCTACTATTAGTGATAGTATGGAAGAAATGAATACCAGGCAAACATCAGAAGCAAAATGGAGCACAGGAGGTTGGGGAAGACCAAACTGGAGGAGGGAGTGGCAGGGTCAGATCCCAGTGACAGGAAAAGAGACTGCAATTATTTTGAAACTTCTTTCTCTGAGGCCAAACATCACAGAAGAGCCTCCATTGGTATTAAACTCTCTTTCCCTCCAAAACAGGGTAGCAATATGCATATTGTCTATTGAGGATAGTCCCTGCCTTGTGCTATTTCCTGAACCACACCTGGGAGAACTTTAAAATCCTTTAATTGTTTGTGAGTTGTAGTTTACTCAGGCCAACCTGTGTGAGGGATTGCTGTGAAGAATTAACAACACAGGCTCCCAAGTCTCTGGATCCATGTAATTTATTGATATTGATGTCTCAGAAGCTCTGGGGCAAAGGAGGCATCTGAGGGCAATGACCATATTCCTGTCTCTATCTACTAATACATATCCACCAAGATTAAGGGAGGAGGCAAGTGACAGATGAAGAGGTGTTTAGTGATTAATACCAAGTCTGGATCCCCATTATGCATTAAACTTTTCCAGAAGATAACTTCAAAATTGATAATGATCTTTCAGAAGATCATTACAAAATGAGAGGTACAAAGTCTCTGATAACCTCTCGTTCCATATCAATGGGATTGCCAGCCACTACAGTTGAATACATCTAATCAGCAAGCAATGACACAGCCATCACAGCTGTACTCCCTCGGACAGACTGACAAATCACTTCTAAGAAACTTGCCAGACATTGCAGGAAGTGTGGTAGCAAAACCCACTGAGGTTTGGAAAGAGAATCTCACAATGGCAGGAGGAAGGACAGACTGGAGGCTACCGCCTTGAGCAGGGGAGCAAGCCTGTGGTTTCATGATACAGCAGTTCTGGAATCATTTGGGGTAGGTTTTAAAGCTCATTGTCCTTAGTGTAAGCTGTTGTCTGAGTGTGAGGAGGAGGCAGCACACCATGTCAGCAGCTGAGCAGCAGAAAAGGCAAGAGTGCTTAGAGCCGGTATGGCTGCCGAACACCCTGAACTGTGAAGCCACAGCCGAAGCCTGATGGAAGGCAGAGACCTCTGCAGTCCTTCTAGCTGTCCAAGCAAATAAGGAGTTCGAAAGTTGGCTTTAACCAAACAATAGGCTGCAAAACCAACGTGCCTCTATGCAAAACACAAATTGTGCAACTGCTGTCCCCAGCTATGGGGGCTGCACACAGGAAACAAGTTGAACGTTGGCTATTGGGAGGCTGTGCTGGCTGCAGTCCTCACCATCAGCCATCCAAGAAAGTCATTCTGCCTGTCAGTGGGGGTTCGCTTCTGTCCTCTCCATGGCCACCTTCTTCATCTCACCCTTTTCCTTGCCATCACACCATCTGTTTCCCTGACCTGCATGCAGAGCTGCTCAACATCAGTCAACAGGTCATTCCTGAGCCTCTGACATGTCCTGCTTTGTGCTGGCAATCTGCCTTTTAATGCACTCTGCATTCATTTGACTACTTGTCTTATCTCTCTCTTATAGAAATACTTTATGTGGGGAGCTTTTAAGTAGTATCTTCCAAAAGAACACTTTTAGCTGCAACCACATGGGGTTTTAACTAACAGTTGGACCTTCAGGCAGCCAACTCTAGATTTATTTTTTAAAGTCTTTTGAGCTGAAATGGCTCAAAATGGACAAGGCACATGGGACAAAAGACTAAATGTCATCAATATGGACTGCCAAGCAAGCCTAGTTGATAGAAAAGGGAGCTGTGCTACAGAAAGGCTGGAAAATAAGAGTTCAGCAATTGTGAAAGGACCATGGAAATGAACAAAACTCTTTGCAGCTCTAGCAACATCCTTCTGGAATCATATGCAGGACAAAAGACTATTCTGTGAAACCTATTATCAGTTCTACCTCCCTCAATTAGGCAAGCAAGCTTGTCTAATCCCAGCTACTGCTGGGACTTTCAAGAACACTGAGATAAAATCCAGGACAGCCTTGCTTAAAAATAAGCTGAATGTATTTATACAGCAATTGGCAAGCAAGTGGCTTTGAGAATGGTTATAGACACATAAAACTGACAATTTACCTCTCTTTGTTACTCAGAGTACTGTGTTCAGTCTTAGCCACACACATACAGGAGAGATGTTCAAAAGATAGAGTAAGTTCAGTGGCTGGAGCACACCATGTGTTGGGAGAGGCTGAGGGATAGGGGCTTGTTTGACCAAGCGAGGAAAAGGTTAAGGAGAAAATTAAGGAGGGATCTAGCTGGTGTTTGCAACTAAAAGGATGTTATACAGAAGACAGAGGCAAGATCTCCTCAGAGATGCACAGGAAAGAAAAGGAAGCCTTAGTCACATGTTGGAGTATGGGCTATTCTGACTATCTGTATGGAGAACCATCTTCACACTGAGAACGTATAAGCCTTGGGTCATGTTGCTTTGAGAGACAGTGGAATTTTCACCCTTGGGGATTTTCAATGCAAGTGGAGAAGACCCTAAGCAACTGCTGTAACTTGAAGTTGGCCCTGCTTTGAGGACCAGTTCAAACTAGGTGACCTTTGAGGTCACCTCTAACCTAAATTATTCTGTGATTTTAAGTCTCCACTCCCCACTTAACCACTCTGCAGATACCAAGATGTTGATCACTTTTCAGAGCTGTGCCACCATTCCTCTTGCCTGTGCACACCAGCCCTTCTCAGCACTCCTCACACTACTCACTCCTGTGCACTGGACAGTACATTTCCAAATCAGAGACCCATGTTCAACAGAAAGCAATCGCCTTTGCCTTTGAATTCAGGGCAGGGGCTGAGGCTGTGGCTGTGGGCTCTGTGGTCACTGGAATGGCCACATCAAGCAGCCACCTCAGGCTTGATAGCAAGCTGTTCTGTTCATGCTGGTGCTGGGAGGGGATGGGGTGTGCACAGCAGCAGAGGAAATGCTTCTGTGCTTTCAGGGAATTCACAGAAGCTAATTTAAAGCTTTCAAAGGAGGTTCCTCAGGTGGGTGGTTTGCCTCCCTCCCTTCCCTGTGCATGCAGTGAAGGACAGTGGGCATCCCTGTGATGGCTGAGAGGAAACATGGGATGAAAATGTTCCTACCTTAGGCATCTTGGCTGCATGCTTGGGGTTTCACAGGCTCATTCAAATCCTGGTACACCTTAGCTGGCAGCTGGAGAGCAGCTGTGTAATCCTACCCCTTTCATTCAAGATAGCTTCCTTTGCAAAGACAAACCCCAAATGCTTGTGTACATGGTGCCTTGTCAGTGTGCCAGCAAGTGATTCCTGACCACCACTTGAAGATGGCAGACAGAAGCAGAAGATGCTTTGTCTGAGACTGCATCTGTTTTCAAAATCCACAGCAAGACTTAGCACGTCAAAAGGTGTGAAGGTTATCTTAAGAGGTGAAGAAACATGCTATCTGCCGTGATGAGATTTTTTAGCAAATTTTTATTAATTAGTGTTTGCTTCAGACCTCAAACACTAGAACAGAAGAAAGAAGTAAAAAGTAAAAGCAGAAAAATCACAAGTTAATAAGCAAATCAAAGAAGCAAATACATGAAAGATTGGGGCCGGGGGCAGGAGGAGACAAAAGATACGTTAAATTACACATACCAGCTACTCCAAGCAGGATCTTGCACTACATTAATCTCCATAGGCTTTTATCAGCCAGCGTTTGAACTCCCCCAGTGAAAATGATAACACTTGGCAGCAAGTTACGCTCTTCCCTCTTCTTTCAGATCACCCACAAAAAGTGAGAACAAACATGAAAACCCATGGCTTCTGGTGCAGCATGTGCTTAGGGCAGCTGGTTTTTGGGAGAGTAAATGCTGGCCCAGGCTTGCACCTGAGTGGGCAATGCGTCTCTCCAGCGGCCAGGTATGCAGACACGTGCTGCCTGCACTCCTCCCCATGACAAGCACCCTCAGCTGCTTCCAGAAAGCTCTGACATGGTGGCACACATGCCACATGCCTCGAAGAAGCGGTAGATGCCAACAGCTCTCATCTTTGGGGAAAGTAGATGCAAAAAAGCTGCTGGCCGTTGTTGTAACAACCCAACTGCCTTTTCCTAACCTGTGAGAGATGTGCTGTGGTGTCTCAGGGACATTTTGTAGTGCTTTTATGGAGATGGTTTCTATTCTTTAATTCATATCATTCTTGTGCATTGCGGTCTCCTTCTATGAGGTAGCAATCATTCACCTTTTCAAGGAGCAGTCAGATCCCTACAGAGCAGTATTCTGTTACACTGCCTGTTATTTTTATTACTTAGCATGATGCTTTAAGCTGATGAAAGTGGTATTTCCAAGTAAAACCTGCAAACAGTGAATATATTGAAAAGTATGTTGCATAGAAATGAATCCCACTTCAAAAGCCTTACACCAGATTAATACTGCTATAGCTGAGAGCAGAATTTAGTCCCATGTTATGATCTCTGAAGGAAGATTAAGGCTCAAGATGTAATTAGTTTCAGTTTAGTAAAAGGGGCAGGATGGAACAAGTATATTTCCAGTAGAGTATTTTCATAGGAGACCAAGTAATGAAAGACCTTTTCTGGTTTTGTCCGAATTATACATGCCTCAAAGTCCTGTCTTAACCTTTACCAAACCAATCATTAGACAAATTATGCCTTTGCGTTATAGATTTTTGGTTTGCATGTACAGAAATAATCACTTCTGTAAATTTTCTGCTTTAAACACAAGAATATTGGTATAAAAATGTTTTTAGCAATAAAGTCTATTCAATTCATGTTTCAGAATACTTCCCACTTATATAAACGTACTGATACTGGGTATAAATACTTTTCCCCAGATACAGCTAATGCAATTCAAATCCTTATGTGAAATAGAGCCTAGCCATTTTCCTAGTCCTGTCTATCCCTGCAATCAGCATGAGGAGGAGGAAGTATATGAGTCACTAGAAATGCGTTTTCCATTCTCCAAAAAAGTTAGATCTAGGAGGCCTAAAAAGTATGCTTAGTTTCAAAACAGTGCTGTATTCTGGCCTGGCACTTAATTCAATGACATTCCTTAAACTTCAGCAATTTTCTAATGCTTTACACCAGAATTAATCAGGTCAGTTCTTTTTTCCCTTTTTCTGCTAATACTGATCATTTCACAGTGAGAGTTCCCCTCTGTTCCTTGTGTCAAATCAAAATTAAAAGAAATCTTACAATCAAAGTTAAGAAAACCTGGAAATGTAAGAAATATATTAATGATTTTGCTAAAACAGACTGTACATGCTTTAGGCAGGGACAAGTTCACGCAACAGTGATGCTAAATCTTTCAGCAGTGGGTAGTGGTGAATTTAGTTGGGATCTCTACACATTACTGTTTGTTCTGCAAGCCATTATAGGGGATAGTTGGTTTTGCTTTTTGAGAACTTAATGGAATAGGCTAAGGAGAAATTAAAGATGCTGAAGAGAAAAAAGAAAAACATTTTGAGAGAGTTTTGGTTTAGTTATAGTAAATGTAATGAAGTAAACTTTATTGTATACAATAAATTATGCTTAAATAGAACTTCTTACGTACATTTTGAGAACAGACTTCAGGATTACTAACACTGTAGCTGGTTACTAACAGTAACTGGTTGATAGTAGCAAAAGCAATAAGGAAGAGAAGTCTATTAGAAGAGTGTTCATGGTCTGAAATTCAATCCCTAGCTGCTCTAGAGACCAGAGCTTCCCTTACAGAGTTTAAGGTCTCCAAGGTCCTTAATTTATGAAAGATAAAATGTCTTCCCACACCATGCAGGCTGTTTTCTGGAGAAAACATTTGGAAAAAAAATCTTTAATTTCTCTCACAGTCTCCCCCTCTCTTATGGTAAGGGTGAGAGGAGGAATAGTTCAACACTGCCTGTGTCACTGTAGCCTCACTGATGCTGCAGTTATGTGTGTGTCTCCAGGATGTCTGAGAGCAAAGCTCAGAGTGTGCTATAGTGGGTTAAGGTGCTGTGCAACAATTTCCTTAGTAAAATATAAAGAAAATTCCCCCAGCAGGGTATGTGGGTGAAGAAAAGAGAGACACTGGAAAGTTATCAGCACTTATGTGATTTAGCTTGCATCTCCATTTCAAAGCATGAAGTCACCACCAGCTGAAAGTGGCAGCCAATTTCCATCCGATCCCTGGAGACTGGAAGACCAGCCTGGTCTGAGATCAGTCAAGCTCAATTTCTTTGATTTTTGGCATGTGTGACAGAGGTTCCATCATATCTGTACAACCTGAGATACATCCATCAAAGACATAAGGTTTTGAGAATACCACATTAACTACAGTGTTTTCCTCTATCAGCATAATTTCTTTTATTCTACAGTCCAGAATTTTTCTTTGCATTAAAAACAGGGTAAATAATACTTCAGACTGTTTTGGAAAAATAGAATCAGTTTTCCATATCCTCAGTGATCAGGCATACCCTTTACTATATGGAATTCAAATTATGTGAAAGCATTAGTTCTCAATTATCATTTGCCAGCTCTTCTCAAACACACTGATGCTATTTATCTCTGTTTAAAAAAATAATCTTTTGCATAATGAAGTAGTAAATAGGATGAAACAACAAGTAATCATTCAAACCTCTTGAGAACTTTTCAAACTGTCATTTGTAATCATCATGGATGTAATTTGTTCAAGAGTCTAAGAACTAGAAGTATTTATAACATTAGAGTAGTTGAAAGTCAGAACAGGCAGTTAGGCTAGATATCCAAAGATGGAGCTTGGAAAACCAGGACCAGTGTTCAGCCAAAGCCTTTCACAGAGCTGAGAAGATTTCTAGAATGAACATACATATATTCTGATAATCATCAGTGGAATATCTTTGAACAAAATCTAGAGCCTTAGCTGTTTGCAGTCCTTTACAAATGCTGTCATTTATTTATTAGTTATGTTGGGTGCAGCTGCTCCTAAAGACTGATTTAGGAGCCCATTCGGACACAGGATAGCATACAGGATCTGTCTTGAAGAGTCTTCAAATGAAATATATGTAGGCAAAGGACATGATGTGAAAATCAACAGGGTAATGCTTGAATGTCATTTAGTTCTCTTTAAGCAATTTGTTTCAAGTGGGTTGCATAGTAGAGCAATAAGTAAATGGAAAGATAGGAGTGATATACTGGGTAGAGAAGGGCAGGGGAGGAAAAGAAAAGATATAGCTGTGGAATAGTATGGGTGTACAAAGTTGTGAGGACAACAGAAGGGTCAGGCAGGCAAAGAAAGGAAGGGAAAGGGTTTGTGCAGGCACAGAGCACTCCTTGTTATGGTGCAGTGGATCCATCATCCCACCACAGGTGCAGCGAGTCCTCTGCATGGACACATGCACCAAGTCACCAGTCAGGATGTGGCGAGTGACATGGCCTTTGCTGCCCTCATGCCTCTCTTCTCAGTCTCCCGTGCCTGGCAGGGAGGAAGCCTTCAACCAGATGTGGAGTGGGAAGAGGGCTGGGCCCTGTGGGGGTTCTGGGAATTCTCTAAGCAGAGGTCCCACCTCTGCACCATATCCCAGCCAAAATCAGCCTCCGGTTTGCTCCTGTCTACAGTCTTTCCTTGTTGTGGCATGCTGTGAGAGAAGAGTAGCGCCAGCAGAACTTGAATTCCCGTTCATAGATTTGTTGATGCGGGCAGGTGATGGGGGTGAGTGCAATAGTTTTTCCTTTGGCAGCCTTCACAGATGCACTGACAACACACACTGCTTTTACAAACATGAAATGAACTTTGCCCTTGGGCAAAGCAGAGGAAGGTGCATAGGAAAATCCAATTATAATATATATATAATATTCTTATATTACTGTGAGGGTGGTGAGGCACTTGAATAGTTGCCCAGAAAAGCTGTGGATACCACATCCCTTGAAGTCTTCAAGGCCAGGTTGGTTGAGGCTTTGAGTAACCTGTTCTAGTGGAATGCATCCCTGCTGTTCGCAAGGGAGTGGGACTAGAGGATCGCTAAATGTTTCTTCCAACCCAAACCATTCTATGGTTCTATTAAGAGTGATTGGTTACTGGGGCTATTGTAAATAAAAAACCTTTTACAATTATTTGAAACAGCCTCTGTGTCTGAGCCCAGGTTTGGTATGCGGCCTATGGCTACAGAAACCCCCCTCAGGAGCTGGGACCATCTTGTCACACAAGCAAGAAATAGTATAAATAAAAATTCATTATACAGTTGGATGTGATAAGGATCAGAAATAATAAATGTATGTTGATTAAAAAATAACCGTAAGGAATATTCAAACTTGCAGAGCTTATATGCATTTTTGTCAGCCTGGCAATCTGATAAATGCCCATGTCAAGATCTACGTTTTGAAAAGTAGACTATTATATTGACAATCCAGTTTTAAATTCAAACGTGGCCTTAGGTTTGTACCTGTACCACTCATTTATGGTGAACCAGGGAGAATACTGTATTAATAAGTGCAGCTCATACACTACTGGAAAAGATGATGTGCCACAGATGGAAAGACCATGGTGGGATCAGCTTGAGATGCGTATATTTTCTGATACGTCAAGCCAACAGACTAATTACAGTGCAGTTTCTCATACTGAGGTATTTTCTACATATTTTTCTTTAGGTTTGCTTGTAAAGACATGTCCTGGGTTCGGCAGTAGCAGTCATTTTTCTCCTTCTTAGTAGTTGGTGCAACACTGTGGTTTTGACTTGTGGCCTGAGAACAGTTCTGATAACACCAATGTTTTAGTTACTGCTTAGTACATTTTGGTCTGGCCAAGGACTTTCTGAGCCTCATGCTCTGC
>JANRGW010036293.1:30002-49057 GCA_024733675.1 Psilopsiagon aymara | reverse complement strand
TGCCCAGGGAAGTTGTGAATGCTCCATCCCTGGTGGTGTTCAAGGCCAGGTTGGACAGAGCCTTGGGTGGCATGGTTCAGCGTGAGATGTCCCTGCCCGTGGCAGGGGGGCAGGAACTTGATGATCCTGAAGTCCTTTCCAACCCTGACTATTCTATGACACTCTAGAACACAGCAGCACAGAGAAGGGCAGAAAAGAGAGACTTCAAGAGCCCCCTACCTGCTGCAGACACAGGTAGTTGGGAGTAGCTCACTCCCAGATCTGGCTCAGAGTCTCATAGAAGTGATCTCCCACCTCCCCTAAGTTACACACTGTGTACTCCACTATCATAGAAGTATTAGGCCAACCATTTAGAGGTGCTGAGTGCACTCTAGACAGAAGAGAGAGAATGTTCCTTAAAATGAGCTGCAGTATAAAACCAGATTATTTAAGTCACAGTCCAGAATCTTTCTCCATGCAGTAACTTACCACAGAAAGAAGGAACAACTGTGGCCATAGTTCAGTTTTAGCTCTCCAGAGAATAACAATTATTCATGTGCTATGTAAATTCAAGACTGAGATTTCCAAGCATCATTTCACATCCAATTCTGGCATTCAATGTTTGTATGTTGAAACATATCAGAAAACATTTCTATGCAGAATAAACCAGTATTCTTTAAAGAAAATGGGGCATGTTCTGCTTTTACGGAGAAGTGTATGTGGTTTTCAATTCAGGACTCCGAGGCCCACTAAACATGAACCTGCTGAGCAAGAAATTCTGCAAGAATGAGTTTTGGTTTCAAATGTCCTTATATGCTTAACACTGCTTACAATCAGATTATTTTAAGGAAAATGACTGCAGTAAGGTATCAGTCCACAAAGGATTACCACTTCCTTTTTTATATACTCATACTGAAGAATAACCAGCCAGGCTGGCTGTAAATGTTAAGCCCCACTGCATGATGCACACAGCAACATACCAGCAGCACAGACGGAGGAACTAACCTTTCATATCTGGTTTGAACTTCTTTGCTTTCACAGCAATCTCTGGGTCCTGTTCTTCTACCTCCTGAATTTTGCGTTTCTTTGAAACAGCAGGAAGTGTAGAGTCACCAGATGGGTCAAATACTTTAATTTCACTGTAATGAGAAAACGAGTTAGTTGAAGTAACAAAAAGAGGAGCTGGACCCCAGGTAAGATCCTGCAGTTGCATATAAACTTTCCAACACAACTTCCTGAGAACACTACCAAATCAATCTTGCTCAGCTAACAAAAAGCATCTACAGGTAGTGAGGCCATTTCTCCAATACATCAATGGTTCACCAGTAATCATTACTACAGGAGGTACCCATGAAGTACAACTGATCTGAAAAGAAGATACCTGTTAAGTAAGAGTTTGGTTCTGGCTTGTATCTATCTGTTCAAGGTTCTACAGAGCACTTACACTACCCAGCAGGTTGATCTCTGCTGCTGAAAACCTTTTTAATATAGCTGTATTAATATAGCTTAATAATTATTATTATTAATAATAATATAGCCTTTCTAATATAGCTGTATAGCTATATACAAGCACACAGGTCCCCCCCACAATTTTTTAAGTCCGTATAAGCATACCCTAAGGGTAATACACATCCAGGATTAGAAATAGCTTTACTTTTGCATTTTCTCCTCTGACTGTCCACCACTGCATTCAGAGGGCACAATGCACAAGGCAGAGTGATGCTATGGCTCATCTCTGTATCATCTGTATCTCTGACTTTATAGGATATTCAACTATCTGTGTCTGAAACTGCCTCTTCTCAAATACTGCATGCGCCTTTGTTCAGTCCCAACTCTTCTAGAGGCTGCAAAGAATCAGCCACCCTGAAAGCTCTTTAGCTGGACCTTTTCAGGGACAACTGAATCATCTAACAGCTATGAAACACATTTTTTCTCATTCAGAACAGAATTCCTACTGAAGGATGAATGAATTTCACATCAGAAAGCCTGAGCTATTCCCTCCCTAGCCACATACTGAGCATCTAAACTTCTCTGAAGTATGAATCTGAAGTAGCTACCTTGCACAGGTTACAAAAGCAACTGAGGCTAGTGACTAGACTGGAAATCATGTAGCGATGCTAGCAGACAGTACCATCAATTCATCCCTTAAGCATCAGAAACAATTCTTATGGGTCTTAAAACTGAACGTGGCTTTACAGGTATTGATTACACAGCTTTTTGCAAACAGTCTCTGTTTCAGTTTAAGCCAAGCAAGAGCCCCCTGGCTTCCTCATCATTGTAAAAACACTGCTGGCTAATAAATAATTGAATAAATGAAGCCCCAGTGAATAAATATGCCAAAGATGGGTAAAATGCTTTCTCAAATGTTTTTTGAAAGCATACTGAAATGCTTCACTTGAAGCTCATTTCTCAAAACTACCTAGCAATTAACTTCTGAAATACTATTTTCGGTACCTAATTCATACAGGATCCATAGTTCCAAACAAGACTTAAGACATTCTTCCCAATCTCCTTAAAACACAAGTTTAGCTCTTCAAACAATCTCCAAAAAGCAGCAGCACTGCCAGTTTTGTACTACAAGGCCAATTTGACAGGGATTGAGTTAGCTTCTCTTTCAGGCAGCCAGACTAAGCCAAACAGCCAGGAATTATCTTCAGTCTCTCCCCCAAGCCTAGACACATTTGCAAGGCACTTCTAACGCTACAAACGTGTCCTGGCAGGAATTCATGACTCCTCATTTCAAGAGGTCAAAAACTAGCATGTATGTTGTCTCCTCAACACCCTCCTCCCTAAGCTACTGCCTCTTCACATGCCTGATGCTTTACTGACACTCTTTCCAAAGCTGCTCCAGAAATCACAGCCACTGCTACTTTGAAATGCCTAGCATATGGAAACTGAAGTTACAGCTGGGCATGAGAAGGATGTTTAGGGACTGCAGATGGGTGCAACAGTGCTATTCTTCCAGAACTAGCACCTAGTTCTGAAACTGGCCCTGGTTTTGGCAAGCACTTGCCCTCTCCTACACCAAAGATTCAGCAAAAATAAGCAAGACAAGCTAAGCAAGAAGCCTGAAACCAAATTAAGCAAAAAACTCAGATGTCACAGCTCAGGCGAATACTGCTCTATTCGAATCCTTAGATGCTCAGCTGTTCCAGCTGCAATTTAGTGTCACTTTGGGTACCAGAAACTGCTTTAACAGTGTCCAGAGTATAGACCCTACCTATTGCCCAAGATACTTATTGCAAACAAGACCTAAATAAGAAGATGAAGCTTCTCTCAAAACAGATGTTTTATTATTTTTCCTTTTAAGGGTAAGATGACTCAGTAGGTCTCTAGGGCAGCTTCCATGTCAAAAACTAATTCAAACTCTGATTTGCTCACATTCAATTTATTCAGACTTGCATTAACTAAAGGTGCTCCATATTAACTCTCCAAACTATTCGGCTTTCGGGGCTGATGCTGACAACATCTAAACACACTTGCTATCCGATGATGTCGGTAATTTACTATTAGAAAATCAACTGTTTCTCCAGTTCAATGGCTTTACCACAGCTGCAAAATGTGGGAAAACAGGAATTCCCACTAGCAACGGGACTTCTCATCAGCGTTTAAAAGCACAGAAAATGCTCTCTGGATCTTAAGTCAACACAGCCCATAACCTAAAAGCTTCTCAGAAATAAAAACATGGAGTTATTTTTACACAGCCAAGCTGAAAGGAAAAACTATTCACCTCTTGTTCTGATACTTGTCTGTCCTGGCCAAGGCTTTTCCAGTGCCACTTATTCTTCTTATCTACAAGAAAAATTTAGAAGTGAAAAACAAATTACTCATAATGAAAACAATTCCCAAAGCAAGTTCTACAGCTCTTGAAAGGAACTGAAAATTCAAAGATAGACATATGTTATTAGTCAGGCTCTTGTGTACCTGTATGAGTCTTATACCTGGGAGCAGAATAGAGACAGGGAAGTAACTGGGGTGAGAAAAGCCTGTACCTTTCTAATACTGCTCCTCAAGAGCCCAATTCAAGTAAAGGGCATCTACTACTGGATCAAACACACCACAGGCACATGACCTACAACATCACACCTCAAAAAATCCCAAGATGAGCTTGAATTTGTGCACACTTCCTTTTTTCGCAGGGATAACTGCATGCCAGGGCAGGTATCACCCTATACCTGGCATAAAGCCAACCGTAAAACCACGGTACAAGCCCCAAACTGGATTTGAACTAAAACTGGTGCTTTTCAGGTGATCAGTTTGTGTTCTGGTATTAACACGTCTCCCTGACTGTGCTTTGATGGGAAGTATCACCTCCCATGAAGTGTTCAAGCAGGAGCAGGCAGGTGTTTCTGGATTCTTTTTTGTTCTAGAGATGCCAATACTATGGCGCTGGTATCAGATCTTCTAGCTTGGAAAGCTGAACCCAGGCATCATTTACAAGATGACATGCACCAGGCGTGCCACCTAAAAGAGGAAAGTGAACCCTGTGTTCTCCCAGCATGGTGTGCGAGCGGCAGGAGGTGGAGCAGCAGGTGTGCATAGAGCATATGCATTAGGTTATGGGAGGGCAATGCAGCAACCTGCAAAATAACATCTTGCCTTAGTCTTAAGGAGCTCTGTCTCTAGCTAAGCATCACCAGCACTCAGATTGTATAGAACCATGGAGGAAAATGTGAGGGTGGAGAAAACCAAATGTGCTTTCTTCTAAGGTGAAGAGAAGAAAGCTGTGAAGTAATGAAAGTATCTATAGAGATGTAGTAGAATGTAAAGGTATGATCTTACTCATCTTGTTCAAAACCAAGATTTTTCAACATAACATAAATGAAAATAGGCATGTGAACAAGAAAAGCTGATGCACAAATAAATGGATGCAGCTAGTTTACAAACCCTGCTGCTCCAGCCAAGGATAGGAAAAGCTACTGTATAACAGTGACACTAGATTACACAACTGAGTGAAAGGAAAAGACTCAGAAAGCAGTGTGTTGGAAAACCCATACAAGAATGTCAGCTTCATGCAGCCCTCTGCTAGACTTACCCCTCTCTCTTCCAAAAGCCTCATCCTTGTCTCTACTTTTAGTCTGTTCTCAGCTCCCATTTCAGCACTGGTGTTCTCTCCCAAGGCATCATAACGAATAGTCAAGGCTGTCTTAGCTGCCAGCATTCGAGAAATCTGGAAAAGGCAAAAAGAACATTAAATGCTAAGACTAAACATAAGGCAATGATTCACTCTGATCTGGAAACCATACCCACAAACAAAAGAACAAAGTAACCATTTACTAGCAGTGTTTAGTCCAAAAAAACCAATCACTACATCATTCTTTCAAAACTGAAATGCTGTTAAAGTAGCACTTTATTTTCTCGATAAGTAGAGGGAAGCATCTGAGACAGCTAGTTAGTTATACATACCCCACTTTACTCCAACCTTCAGATCAGGTTAGTCAGAGGTGTAATTTCCAGCTGGATAGCTTACTCCGCAGTTCAAACACATATGCATCCACCTGCATTTCCCACATAACCATGAAGCAACACAGTAAAGCGAACCATGAAAGAGCCCATCTGAAGCAAGCCATGAAAGAGCTTGTCTGAAGTTCAAGCCATCTCATCAACAGATATTCATGCTCTGGAAAAAGACAAGCTGATAAACAATTCTGCAACTGACCTTTCCTTTGTTTTTGATATTGGTTTGTCCCACTAGGGAAGCATGATAGATAAGGCCAAATTTAGGTGTGTCCCGTTTAGTCTTCAGTGCTCTGAAGAGTGCCTTCTCAGCGCCCAGTAACTGAACTGTTGAAGCTGGATGTTTTGCCAGATTCAAAAGGGAACCTAGAAGGAGGCAACGCAGCAATAGTAATTTGTCAGAGGAGCAGCCAGAGAAGCAGGACACTAGATTCCCGCACAGTTCAAAAGCAGGAAGCTTAGAGCTATCTATTTCTATAAAAGCTGCTTCGCATTCATTTCCTGAAGGACATGTAAGCCATTTCAGTCTTTTATGCTTTAACTAACTGTCTTGGTTTGATTTCAGCAACAGGAAAGAAGGCTGACTCAATAAAACACATTCCACTGGAATAGTGCCTGACAGTCTAGCAGCAAGAACTTATCATCACAGAACTGCAGCACAGATAACTAAAATAAGGCTGCTACCTTCAGCCGGTCTGACTATAGAAGTCCAATGACAGTCTGTTGGCATTTTACCTCAGAACTGACTGGACTATCAGCAGGAGGCTCAGTAAGTGTCTCAGAAGAGGTAGTGACTTAAGTTGCCCTCATATTCCAAAAAGAATTCAGGCAACTAAGAACTTTGTCATCACAGACCACTACCAAGCTCATGCTGGTATGCTCAGATTCCTCAAGAGCTATCTTCCCCTCTTTACCATAACACTGCATGATGGTTTCAGCTGACCAGCTCCTTGGTGAAAACCCCTGATGAAGTCATCTAAGCTTTACTTAAGCGATCAGTGTAACCCACCTGCATGAGCAATGAGTCTGGCTCCAACCAGCTCGCCCACCATCACGGTGAGATTAGGAGCAATGGCCATCATCCTGTTCTTCAGGTAGTCATATAGCTGTGTTCGATACTCAGAGATTTCAATCACCTGGCACAGACAGAGTTTGGTTACAGGAATCAGCATTAGCTGACCAACAAGTATCAATATAAATATACTGAAATGAGGAAGTGCTTGGAATTCCAACAGAAGAGACTAACAAAATGCAAACAGCCAACCAAGAGCCAGAGTTACAGAAAGCTTTCTATAGGGCATACTCCTAGGGCAGAGTTTCATCCACAGAGTATACTGGATCTGTATTGATTATTCTCTTATGCAACTTATTTTCTCAGCAAAGCTTCTGATAAAGGAGCTGACAACAAGCCAAAGACAGTGAAGCAGAACAAAAATACTTAGTAAGGACATTTTCTTTGGGACAAAACCCTGGAACATTCAGTTTTCACATAAATCTTTGCCACCATTCTCTTGAAATGGGATAAATGCTCTTTACTCGTTCCATACAAATACACACAATTAGAATGCACATAAAAAAAAGCAGCCTGGTCTAGACCAAGAACAGGAACTCCTAACCCTGCCACTCCCTGGTAAAGTCACAAAGGGATCTGACTGGCACAACTGAAGTCAAAGGGAGTTCACACAGAATCCAGATGAAAGCAGGACAGGGCTCTTAATTCTTCTTGAGGCCTCAGCACTCCATTTTTAACCCAGGGTTTATCACCTGGCTTCAAAAGTGACAGATTAAAGAGAGGCTATACAGTACCATTATCTCAATGACTTAAAAGCACAATGATGACACAATTCCCCCCAAAAGCAAGACTGCCATGTTCAGAAGACTTTGTGCAGATGTCAACAGTCTGAGATGGCTCAGATGAGGTAGTGACTGTGCACCCTCATGTCCATACATCAGGAAAGCAACAATGTAAGAATCATCACTGCCATCACAAGTGTGTCAACAGTGCCCTGGGAAAATCTGTGCTCGGCAGAGGAGGCTCTGATCTGGCTGAAGTGGAGTTCCTATTGCTATTCACCCATTCGTACATACCTGGTCACAGAGATGGATTATGTTGTTTATATCTTCTTCTGATACTTCTGTCCCCATGGAAATCTCAGCAGCAGCCTTCACATCCTCTTCGATCTCCTCTGGTAGGATGTCAGAAACATCAGAGGAGGCAAAATTACTTCTGTCTCCTGTGGGGAACAGATGAAAGCACGTTTATGCTGGGGGCGATACGAACTAGTAACAAAAAAGGCAGAGAGATGAAGATAAAAGGCCAAAATAAAAACAGGGAGTCAAGTCTGCCATCATCCTATTCAAACTCCCAAAATACATGTCAGTGTTCTGACTTTATGTTTATACTAGATGAGAATGCTTGGAAATATTAAATTTGAAGCTGGAAAAAACCCAAACCCTTACTCTGTAACACTGCACTTCACCTTTTCAGCAGCTGCTTGCTACAAAATTTTCAGTCACAAGTTTACAAAGGAAGAATTCCAGGAAGCAGTCATTTACCACTACCCAAACCTATGTAATTCTTCCTACAATTGGAGAAAAAAAGCTCCCTTAAAACCCTAGGTCTCTCTCTGGACTGCAAATTTCATTATTAAAGAAATACAGGGTCATGACTAGCTGGATGAATGAGTTGCTGCTCTACAAATCAATGCTATTAATGCATTGCAGGCTAACATGCAACGTTCTCCAGGTTCATGCCTCCTTATTACTCACCAACTTTTCGCACACATTTACAATACGCTAGGTTATCTGTGATGATTTTGCCCAGTTCAGGGAAGTGCCAACCATACCATTCCCTACAGCGCATGATGTAGTTATTCAGTTCTTTGTCCAAGTCATCAAGAAGTGCTAAAAGAAAGAAGAATGTACTTTTTTGTTCTAATAATGTCATCTAGAAATGGAAAACTCTCCAACCAACAAATTTAAATAGCGTAAACAGAGACAAAATGAAGTATTTTATCCCATAAAGTTTGCAGTACAAGAGAAGTCTTTACTTTTCAGAGAACGGCATAATCCCAGGAACTATTATATAGAAATATCAGAATTCCCATGAGAGTGGACTGAATGTTTCATCACTGGGACTGCCTTGGACAGATTCCTCTAACAGCTGCAAACCACATTCCTCTGGAAGGGAATCAGCCAGTTATTCTTTCTCTCATTTAGCCAAAGACCTACACACAACACTGATGTAGAACTTCGCCATCTAATAAACCTCGGAAAAACACTTTAATGTTGAAAACCTGGTACTGCATTCAATAACTTGATTTAGAAGATTGTATTAAGCCCTTTAGTTGACTTTCTAATATAAATATACCAAACACAAATCCAGCAGGCTCACCATTTACCAGATACGACCACTTTGCAACGTTAAGAGTCCCAACACCCACTGCATATATTGCTACAGAGCCCTGAGGCTAACGTATTTCCCACTAACGCAATACCAACATTCCCATCTGTTGTCTCAGTGGTAGTGACGAAGGAATTGAATTAAATCATTAATTTCAGCTTAACTATATTCCATCATTGACTACAGCCTGGGAATTAATATTCCAAACAAGGATTCCTCACCACTGCTTCACAGCAAGCACACCGATTACAATGTGGGTATCTTTAAGGAAAGATGAGGAATGAGCTTTCTTAGCTGCATTTACAATTTCAGTCTGTTTTCCATTAAGAAAGAAGATAGAATGCAGCATTACACACTGGGTTTTACACACCTAACATAAGAACCTATTTATAGATCGCCCTCTACACACGTATGATACCATCAAAATGAAGGGTCAGAAAACCCTGTCCTACGGGGCCATTCTCTCCCAGCACTACTTAGGAGGGAGGCATGTTGGGAAGTGAAGCCCTCAGAGGACCAAACCTGCACCACCTGTATTTCAGTTGATCTCTATGCTAAGAATAAGTGGATGGCTGCCAGTTTACTGTATCACCCTAAAAATCTTCTTGCTTGGGGAAAACCATATTAAGAAAACACATCAATACCCACTTTACTGAAACATGCTAGAAGGAAACTGATAGCTATACTTTTCTGTAACCAGTGTAAGAAGTCAAGTATATGAAGCCAAATGCATTAATAATTGAAGCTCTAAATATACTTACAAATTGCCTGGATAATCATGGTATCTACTTTGTCTGGGCTGAATTTCAACTTGTATCGGGAAAGGCTGAGAAGACATAAATAAAGATTCATCAGCATCCCGACATCCTGCTGCAGTATATGTCCCACCTGTTCCTATTTTACATGAATACAGCTGTTCATATATTCATTCATACAGCTTGGTTTTATGCTACTGACTGCTCCCAGCTGTGGCCTTAAGCCACACCGACACAAGCTTCAACGTGTGTACATGCACATTTCCCATGACCAGGGTGAAAGGGAAAGTTAAGGCTCTCTGTACCACGTGCAGCAGGCACAAGTGCTGTGGCAAAGAATTAGCTGTTGGCTTCTTTCTGCATGGTTCCCCACAAAAAGTATTTGTCAACAGCACTTCCAGTTCTGCAGTGGCTGGAGGCAATCCACAAAAATGTACCTACCCAGCACCGAATATCAAATACATTAACATGAAGCAATAGAATAAACTTCTTGGAACAGATTCTCACTGTCTGAGAAAGCCCATTACCATCTGGTTAATGTACATTTAAAATTTCTCAGTATGCTACAGTAAAAGACATTTGATTTCAATGAGGATTTGCATCTTCAAAGTCCTTTTTCAATATTAATGTCCATCTTCTAAGCAAACACATGTATTTTTAAGGAATCAGCTATAGCAGAGTAGTTCTACAACTTGTCAATGGCTCATGGACAGGACAAGCTCAGGTCACAGCATGGATTAATGCTCAGTAACTACTGCTCCACTAAACCAAAGCAGAGACAGCAAAGTGGGAAGACAAACTCTGCCTTTAACATTTACATCATGTATTATATGGGTATTTATTCCAGCATAAAGCAGCAAATCATGGTCTTCACCTTGTCTCTTGATGGCAATGGAATTTTAAATGACCCATCTGACTGCTACAGAGCCATTTCAAAACAAATCCTAAAGTATGTAACATGCAAAGGAAAGCAATCAACTCCAACTTACGATGAATAATGAAGCCTTTCCCTAAAGGGTAGGTGCAAAATGGAAAAGCCCTCCTTTATAAAACAATATTTCAGATACAAATTTGTCTTGACTTAGTATGAGACCATGTCACATACACAGAGACACTTCAAGCAATACAGCATAGCCAAGGTCATAGGAGCAAGGCAGGCATGCAGTGAAATAGAGCTGTTCTAGAAACTCACCTGTGTGCCAGGCCGAGACACATAGCTGCCATCTCTCGAGAAGGGAGGCCCGTAATAAGCCCTTCAATCTGTGAACGAATTCCTCTCATCAGCTCTGTAACCATTGGGCTGTGTATACAACTCAAATTCAACTTGTCCTGGAGGATGGAAATCAAAGTCAGGCACAACACTGAAATTCCTCTACAGCCCTTCTTCCAGAAGCCTTATCTCATTATACCTGATTTTCCCACTTCAATCCCATGACCACACAACAGTTTGTCATCTTTGATGCTCAAGGTAGTGATACCTCCAGTTTCCCACACAGTAACAATTCCAGTTTGAAGAAGAGATTTATAAACCATGTTCTATGTAGACTGGAACTGAAGAGTCAAGATATTGCAATTTACTAGAAACAATTTGGCCACACAGAGAAAATTTAGAGGTAGAGGGTTGGGGGCATTGGGTCTTTTTCAGGGAATAAAAGTAAATAATTAGTTCAGAGTCCTTGGTATTATTCACTTGAACATTAAATCCTCTCCCCCTCTTTTTCTGGATGGGATCATCAGAGAAATCAATGTTTTAATCTGCTGGGTTTCTAACCAATATCTAAGAGAAATCAAGCAAACCTGGACACCCAGCGCACCTCCACTGTATCATTCACTTGTGTACTCAAGATGACATCTTCTCAGTATACACGCAGTACACATTTGATCATAAGATTAGGTATCTTCTGCAAACACAGCATTGGCAGCGTAACCCATTGCTAGTAATTGCAAAACCTCTGGAACTTGATTATAAGATTTCAGTAGCACAAGATTCAAGAAAGAATGGCAAAATCAGTTATCACCTTTATGACACCTCCAAGTTTAGCATCTGCTACAGCCAACTGTTCATGAGCATCTTTTGCCACTATCTTCTTGAGAATTTTCTTCAAGTTCTTGCTGAGCTTGCCTTCTACAAGAGCTGTGGATGCTGAATGAAACAAAAAGACCAAAGATGCAGTTTCTATCCCCTCCTAAAACCTGTAAAAATAGCACTCCTAAGCTGGTATTTTTATTTTAACTGCCAGCAGTAGCTCTAGTCTGAGCTGCAATATCACTTCAGCATGCAGTGGCTAAAATTGAAGAAAATTATATACTTGCTGCTTTGGAGGCCCAAATCAAAAGCCCTTCTCCTAGTTGCCTCTCCTTTCTCCGTGTGGTTTCAGTTCTATTTCTGTCAATTTTGTTTAAGGATCTCTACTAACAGTATGCCATATGCTTTAGATACATGTTTAACATTTTCAAAGGCAAGGTTATATGGGAACATTTTATGTATCATTTAATTAACCATTTTCCAGGTCCCTTAGCCAGCAACCACAATATCCTAAATTGAGGAATTGCCTATTTGCATCTGATGATGACTCTAGCGTCCTATCTAAAGCCCAACAAAGAATGATGCCAAACACAGACTGGGCAGTCAGTAGGCGCTCACCCTTTTAACAGAGCATGTAGAGTGAAGAATTTTAAAAGGACCTTCTTCAGTCTCAAGTAATAATAGATCTGTAAAAGCTTTACAATCCCACACAATATATTTTAAGCAGGCATTAAACTCTCTTTGTGGGTCAGCTCTGTGCTTCGCTGAACTTCTGTGATTGATGCAACATCCTCATCACAGAGCAGAAGCCAGAGATTTTTTATTTCCAGAACCTTAATGAAATATAAGGTTAAAATCAAAGTGCTGTGCCAAGTTCCCTTTCAATCCTCCTACAATGAAGACATGTTTCCACCTTTCAAGCTGGCCAGCAGTTCCTAACCCACTTAAGACAACCACACACATGGCCATCCCTTCAAAATAAATGTGACATAGGTAGTCTGCATAATCTTTCCCATTTCACAGATAAGTAAACCTGAAGCAAAGCAGTAGCAGCTTTTGTTGGGGGTTTTGTTCTTTTGGCTTTATTTCCATTTATTTATTCGGGGGAAGATTTTTTTTATTGTTGTTTGGATGTGGGTTTGGTGGGGTTTTGTGGCAGTTGTTTGGTTGAGGTTTCTTGGGTATGTGTGTGTTGTGTTTTGTTTTAAATCGGCTGAACCATACATGATCCAAATCCAAACCTATGCACAAGCAACATAATCCAAAAAATATGCCACGCCAAGGAACGAATATAAAGCAACTTCAATCTCAGTTGTTTCACTTACATCTTATGTATGCTGGTACTATCTCCAGACTAAGAAGAATATGAAGGATGCATGCTTCAGTTATAAATGTGACCTGGAACATTCACCTACCACTGTCACACAGCACATTCAGTAGTCACACCATTTCTGAATTATCAGCTAGAACTGTAATAATTTCTGTTCAAACTAGTCCACAGCATTAAGTATTTAAGAGTTGAATTAGTAAAATTACTGAATGTAAGGTTATTTTGGTTAAACTTCTGAATTTCTTTTAAGTATAATACAGGTATTTTTTTCAGGCTGAAAAACACAGACATAATACGTGTCCATAAAACGAGGGTAGTTGAAACAATATATGTACTCTGATATGCATCTGTTGTCTCAGTGGTAGTGACGAAATGTTGACTCAAATCAGTTAATATTCATCTTCAACAAGAATCCATCATTGACAACAGGCTACATGTATCAATCAAACCCTTCCATGTGGTGTTTACTAGTGAGCTGCTTGGGAAATAAGCATGGTAGGAAAAAATTAAGAATTCATTACATCTCTACTGTACCATAGACTGGATGGATGACCTCGTAAAACAACAAAACTGACTGAAAAATCTGTAATTCAAGAACTAAGCAAGGAAACAGAGCAGAGACAGAGGTAAGTAATGAGTGGGCTAAGGCACGACAGGGATTACCTTTTATTCTTAAGAATGGTGTTATTCACTTACCAGCAAGTGCTTCTGTTGTGTCCTGAAATTTTTCAAAGTGTTTCAGCTTCACTCTACAAAAGAAAAACCACACACAAGTGCGTGAACAAGCGTACATAAACTAGATGCAAGAACCATTTTACTCTTGATAGTACAGTTCTTCGCTTCTTCCGAAGACTGCAAGAGAGCAGAGATCAATATCCCCATCCTCAAAAAGAAGGAAGAGCGCTAAACATGCTGGTTAAGTTTGAGCCTGATGTGAATTTCTAGCTGGGTCCCACAAATTTTATTTAGAAGAGAAAAAATAATTTTGATCTAATACTTCTAGGACCAACACAATCAGCAAACCTCGTCCCCTATCTGCTTTGTAGTTCATATTCAAAGACAGACATCAACCATTTAAATTTCAACACTGCACCCTGATTAACTAGGTGTCACTGCTGACTGACTGATGATAGCATCTTCCCACTCATCTTCAAAAGGAAACCTTCTGCCTCTGTGGAATGCATAGCCTGCACAGCTCAGATTTAACATGCATCTTCAAAGACTTTAAAACTGAACCAATGAATCCTCAAATACTCCCCTATAATTAGATGTTAGAATATGAGTTCTGAGAGCTTAAAACAAACAACAAAAATTCTACCATGCACTAACTGCTGACCAGAGCCAAAAATGATATGGACAGTGTTTTAACCACACTGTCAGATCTTTGTGCCCAGCTTCCCTCTCCCCCTCACATAGTCTGTGGTGTTGATACCTAGAATTACAGTTAGGAAGCTATCTCAATCCAGTAAATTCCTTGTCAGGGACAGGCATTTGACTAATCCAGTTCTGATTAACCACCGCTCTTTGCAAGTCAAGTATCTGCAAAAGAAGCAAGGTCACAAATAAGGCTAAATGCCTGAGTTAAGTATTCAGAGAGCCCAACAGAAGCTCCAGGCTTACACAGAGCCTGTTCAGAAAGGCAGGAGACATTTATTACTTTGATCAGAGCCACATTAATCCATTAAGAGCCACATCCTGTCTAGCAAGTGGCCGAGATGATGTTTCCAAGACAAGATTAACAACGCTACAAACAGGTAGACGCGGGATATTCTGGCCTCTTCTCTAAATACTGCTAAAGAATAGGATAAATCCAAATCAAAAGGCATAGCTTGTTCAAAGGTATCCATTATAACCAAAGCTGGTTACAAATCTTCCAGTAAAAACACTCTAGACAGACTTGGAAAGAATCCACAGTTGTACCCACCTTTAGGGCCATTTGCTAGAAAGGCTAGCTTAGCCAGTGGACACTGCAATCCCTGTGCAGTTATGCATTGATGCTAACACTCAATGATGGCACAGGCACAGCACTAACTCTCAGTGATTTACATGCTACTGGTTTCAAATGGACTAAACTTCTTTTTAAGGACTTCCTGTAAGCACAAAACCCTGTTATTTCAGCCAGTTCCAGCATTACTTGGATGTTCTTGTCAAAGCATCCAGATCTCCTTAAAATATTGTTCAATTTTTTGCTTCAGTGACATATGTTAATGACTTCTGCAGCTTAATTACGCTGCAATGGAAAAAGGAGTTATTTTTTTCACTTTAATATCTCTTTTTAAGTTTCTCTGAACATTATCACTGTTCACAGCTTTTAGGTTCAACAATACTGAAAAATAAAACCAATACTTCTTCCTGAACCTCAGATGTGCCTAACTACAGACACCCATGTCCTTCTGAAAGCCAGGCTGCTATTCCCACATAAAACTGCTTACATTTTGTTGGCCTTTTCAGGAGTTTCAAATTCTTTCCATAAGCTGTCAACTTCTTGGAGCTTCTTCTCATTCAGAACCTGTAGAAGACAAAAAAGTTTACATTTAAATCAGCCTTCAACCCTCCATTCTAGCAGAAGACCTGATTTACAGTGAATCAAACCACAGGAAGATAATACTGAACAAGTTGTCAAACTGTTTTGGTGATCTCTAATTTCATTCTTTTCTCACAGCAGCTTTATCCTACTAATATACCCACAGTATTACAGTGTTTTTACTTTCAAATGAATTACAGAAGTTGCTCAATAACGGCTGGGTCTTTCTGAATCTGCAGATTAAGACAAAACCCTCTCCTTGTTTATCAAAACCAGACTTGCTTCACCTCCTTTAAAGGACTCACTCACAACCCCAGTGACCCAAACCCAATCCTGCCACTTCTTTGGGAAAACACAAACATGTCTGGGACACCTGATAAGAAAGAGTGATCCCACAAGTTATTTCCATTAATCCGAGTTAACCCAAGGGAGAAAGAGAATATCTCTATAAAGACTTCTCACCGCAGCTTGCTCTTCAACTGAGCCAAGCATAACCTAAGAAGCAGCAATGGCTTAATCCCATTTCTGTACCCAGGGGATCCCTCTCTGTTTTTAAGCGGTACGAGATCAACAACTACAGCCCTAGAGCCCATATACACTTAATAAAAACCCCAGAGTGTACTGCAAATTCCTAGAAAAGTGCTCGGTGGACAGTACAGTTGAGCTCTCTGTAACATCGTGTTCTTTACACCTCACTCAAAGGCCCTGTGGTTTTGTCCACACAATGCAAATGCAACACAACTGCAATCTGACTCGCTGCAATGCAGAACTCATTCTTGGGACTGTGAGATTTTTGCTCCCATGCAGATGTTTGAACTCCAGTCAAAGGAGGTTGTCCTTTTCAAACTCAAACAGTAGCTGAGCAAATAAACATTGTAACTCATTTCCCACAGGACTCAGACACATAAAAACCTTGGGGCAACTCTTCCTTTCCTCAGCCTGTTGAGGCTTTCCTCCCATTCATCTTTTCTAGCCCAAGGCTTACAGGGCTTTCAGCCTCTATGAACAGACACAGGTACACAGAGAAAAATAAAGGCATAGAAGCTGCTAAATCAAGGTTAGCATATAGAAATTCCACACCTATGGGTATTCTGCATTCTGCAAGAGTGCAAGACTCACTGGAGAATTGTCATCCAAGATATAGAACTTAGCTATGCCCCATTTGCCCTTACTAAACTGTTTGCTCCTCTGTAGGGAGCAACACTTAAAAGGGAATACCCAACAGCTACAGAGCTTGCAGAGGACAACAGCTCTTGATCACAAAGGCATAGAGTACAGTTGTGATGGCAATGAATATCTGTATGCACTGCTGGAAAGGGAAGAAGGTGACCATGACTGTCTCCCAAAATTCAGAAGCACAGATGAGGATCCCAATCCTCATCTAAAAGCCAACCAAACAAAAAAGACAACCAGCCCTCCCTGCCCCCCAAAAGAACCAGCAGGGATAATCTGCAGAGACTGCTTTGAAAGGAAAAAAAAAGCAACACTCTGCAGAGACTATTTTGATCCAGAATGAACATACAACTGCAACAACGACATCAGCTTGCAGCTGAGCCGCTACTATGTCTAGGAAAGGAAAGCAATGTGACTGAGAGCCTTGCCCTGCAGATGTGAGCTCTGGCTTGCCACACCTGGCTTCGGCAGCTGCAAACGGGAGCACGGAAAACCAAAGCCTGCCTCAAAACATACTTTAATAACATACTACTTCTGCTCTGCTCCAGCTGACAGCTCTCACCGCTCTCCCATTCCAGCCCAGACACCATTTGCAGTCAGTCCCCTATCCCTCGGAGGGTGTAGGTGCGATGGGCCAGGCTCTAACACGGCTCCTTGGTGGCGGGTGCCCCCTAGCGGCTCTGCGCACACATGACAGCCAGACCCACGCCCCAGCCCGCGGCACCTCCAGCGGTGTAGCAGCGCGGATGCAGCCACAGCGCTTCAGGTCTCTTCACGCCCCTCCTACCTTTGCTCTATGCCTACCTCATTTCAGAAAGCAAAACATGGCTTATTTTCAGCCTCTCCTGGCTCCTCGAAAAGGTTAAGTAGCTTTGGTTCATTGCAGAGGTTTCAGCCTACTCAAGAGGGGATTTGTTTGTTAGCGTTTGGTTTATTGGTGTTTGTTTGGTGTTTAGCAACTTGGAAGGTGCAGGACATTAGCCAGTGTGAACATCATCAAGGAGACTGCTGTATGTGCTAGTTCCCCAGGTACTGGGTAGAGAGGGCAGAACAAGAGCTATCTGCTTCTAGAATCATTTCTGTCTTCTCCCTTGCACCTTACATCTTGAAATCCTCTCTGCCTGAACTGCACTACTGCACTCCAATGAGCAGGAAAGGTTTCAGGGCAGATGAAGTAAATATTGTGCTCTGTAGAGCAGTCAGGGAGTAGTTGTGCAGCAGACTAGGGCACAAGATATCAGCCTTGCTCTTTGCACCTGCACTTGTGTTCACACAAGCTAAGCCCAGAAAAAAGACTAAGCTGGTGGGGAGAAATACAAGTGTTATGATCAGACTCTATGAACAAGACAGTGCAATCGTACAAGCACCAACACTCAAGCAAGCGAGCAGGCCAGAGGGCAGCATGGCACTGCAGCCACTGCAGTTTAGACTTGTTCAAACCACCGTCAAAGCGCATCCTTTGAGCCACCTCACGAGGAGGCCGTCAGAGCCCCATGATATGGCCCATTCCTCCCGGCTGGGCAAGGGAAGTCACACCACACACCATACCTGCACACGCACTAGGCCAGCCGACGAGACCCGCTTTTGGAAAAGTATTCAAACCGAAGACATCTCCACGCCTGTTTGGAAACGCACCACCTGTCTCCCACGCGTCCCTTCCTGCATCCCACAGTTTCTACTACAGCAACAGCCATGTAGACACAGCTAGGCAGAGACAGTGCTGCGTCCATGCCCTAACCGGCATGCCACCGGATCCCAAAGGGGCACGAGCGCGCACCCTCCTATACCCAACCCACCCCTACGGGTGGAAGGCAACGAGCGCCATAGGTGATGCTTGGCAAAACCCCTGAGAGCAATGGGCGCAAACCCTCCTTCTTTCTTTCCTCCCCACAAGCACCTTCGGGCTGCAGCAGAGCCCCTTCCCCACACCTCTCCCACAACACGGCCTCCCGGCTCTTCCTCGGCCCCAGCAGCAGCACACGAGGCGGCCGCGAGGGGAAGCTCCCTGAGGAGCGGCGGGGCGCTGTGGCACCCCCCCGACAGCGCTTCCCCCGCGAGTACCGCACGTTCCCCTCTACACCCTCACTCCAACAGTTGTGAACAACTGCCCCATGTCCCCCCCCCCGGCCCAAGGCCCAGGGCCGGGCGAGAGGCACGGCACCCGGCCTGCCGTCCGCGCCTCACCTTGAAGATGGCATAGCCTGCGGCAGTCTCGAACAGCACCAACATAGCGGCGGCAACCGGGCCCGGGGGAGGCGGGGGGGAAGTAACGCAGCCACGTGCGCCCGCGGACGAGACCCGGGTCGAGCGCGCCCGCGCACGCCGGAAGGGGAAGCTGAGCGCCAGCGGAAGTGAGCGGAGCGGAGGGGGGGGGGGGAGGGCGATGAGCTCATGCTAATCGCAGAAGC